>JAHWFP010221399.1:0-15442 GCA_023313725.1 Lithobius niger
TTTCATTTGGAATGCTGTAAGCAGTACAGAAATCAAAATTAACTGATGTGAAATAGCAAGAGAAAATACACAATACTTTACCTCCTTTTTGGGGGAAGGGGGGTAGAGCACTGAAGTGGTGTTGTGTGTGTCAGCAATATTATACTTGCAATGTATGCACTTTACTTTTCCAGGAGAAGATGGACAGGTTACTTCAGTTACTTCATGAAGCTGATCCCTCGGGTGAAAGACCAGATTTAGATGAAATGCTTATCCTAGAAGGTGAGTCGGTCACTAACAGTGAGCATAACAGTTGTACTATAACATTAGTACTCTGGATGTATTTTTAACGTGTGTGTTATATTGTTACATTTTTTTAAACAGATCAGTGTGCAGCTATGGGACCATTAATAGACCAGGAACTAGAAAAAATTGATAAGTAAGGATCGTATTGATATAGCTTCTGGTTGGTGGAACTTTAATTGCTTAAAACTGGAAGTGGGGCAATTCTAAATGTATTTATTCCCAGTTACGCAGTTTTAAATGGCCCTGTTTTCTTTTTTTTTTCATTGTAAACTGTCTAAAGATCTATTGTTCGGTAAAATTAGATAGTTTTGCCAAAAATTAGCCAATTTTTGTACAGATATTCTAGATTTGGAAGTATTTCAATTTTGGATGCGACGCATCTAATTTTGGAAGTAAATTTAAGAAGAAAAAAAATTGTTTGAGCACATGTTAATACTTTAGGCAAAGCCAATCAATAGAGATTTTAAACATACCATTGCTACGTCGCAGATCTTTATTACAAACTACTCAGGGGTACAGAAAATTCCCAAACGAGGTTTCGTGGACAATTTCATAGAATTGTGGAAATTATCTCGAATATGGCTAGTTAACACAATGAAAGTACATGGAATTTGGAATATCTGCATGAATTTTGTCCAGTCAGATCAGAACTTTTTGTTTCCCTGAAACTACTTACCCTTTGTATGAAGGTAAAAAAAACTGAAGAATGCTATAAGTAACATACATGACACCCCCCCCCCCTTTCTGTTTTTACTACTCCATGTCATGTGCCGTAGAATTGAATACAACGATCTGTTGAATCTTACTAAGAAGTCTTATTACCCCAACTTTAGAAGCCTATTAAAATTACTTCTGCTGAGACATTGCCTTATTGCAAAATTTCATGCAAAGTAGACTTCGAAAAACTGAAAGATCCATTCTTTCTTCACATAGGCTTATTAAATATAAAAGTCACTGTCTACACTCGACAGGATTATAGCTGCAAATTTTCGGTGGAAAAGTTATTGAGTACTAACTACAATCTTCCAACTTCTTTAGACACACAAACACTCAAGCTTCAGACGAAAGAGATACGCAGTAACCGTATTTCAAAAATGTCCTTTACAGCACCAGCTTGCAGCAGACGGTGGCTCCCTCTGCTTGTTGAGAGGGATGGAGATCTTTCCAGCTAACGAAAAGGTCCATTGAGGGTTCTGGGGGTAATAAGTAGGGCTGTACCAAACGTGACATTATTAACCGAACCAAACCAAACAGAACAAACCTTACACGAGCCAAACACCGAACATTTCTGAATCGAATAAAATTTTACCAAACAATCAACCTGTAAAATAGAATGTAAAACCACTTGGTTCTCAAAGATTCACATTTATGAAAGTACAAGTTTCTCAACAAATTCTGCTAAGTCCGAACTTACAAAAAATGAACAGACAGGGGAACTACTTTTGAGCACAAGGAAATCTCTTGTGTCTTTACATTTTCCCTCATAACTTCTGAACGGTTAGAGCTAGGAACTTGTGGTTTGGACCATCAGAAAGTTGGCGAAAAAACCTTCATAATTGTGTATTCAGACATCAAAATCCATCAAATGGAAGTGGAAATATGTTCGGTTCGGTATTTTTTTTTTGAAACACCTGATACCGAACCGAACGCCCTCTGTTCGGCCACGTTCGGTTCGGTACAGCCTTAACGATAAGGTTTGGTGACCAAGGGATCACCAAACACATTACCCCAGAACTCGATCAGCCTTATCACTAGCTGGAAAAATTTCCATACCTTTCTACACGCAGAGGGAACCATCATCTGCAGCGAGCTGGAGCTGTAGAAGGAATTTTCATAATACCGATGCTGCATGTCTCCCTAGTTTGAAGCTTGTGTGTTGTTTGTGTGCCTAAAGAAAATGGAGGATTGCAGTTGGTACTCGATAACGTTTCCACCGAAAATTCGCAGCTACTCATCTTGAGCGAAGACAGTAACTTTGGCAAAACTGTAACGAATGGTGAGTAGTATGCAAAGTAGACCTGCTGCTTAAAATAAAATCCAAGGAATTTTCTTAAATTGTTTAAAAATGGTGTTGTTGCATTAAAATCAATGTTAAGTTGTCAATTACTACAGTGTAATTACCTAAGAATTCTTTTTTTTTTAACCTAACATCTTTGCTTTCCTTTAGAAAACATGCGGCTTTAACAAAATTGGGCCAGGAACTAATGCAGTCTTTAGCCATGTATCACACTCTAATGCGTGAAATGCCAGGCTCTTCACCATTTCCATTTGCCATGTCCAAAATGGCACCTGTTTATACGTACGCACCTCACCCGGGAATGCAAGTTCATCATCCTCCCGTTTCAACGCAGGTAAATTTGGATTTGTAAAGTGTTACCGTGAGTCTATGTCAAAATTTGGTTTAATTGTTCTGTGTTAACCATTTCGGGTCCGAAGACGATATATCGCCGCCTCAAAGCCATGCCTAAAATGTCCAGCGAACGATATATCATCGCCTCAGTTCAAGCAAAAAAAAATTCCAATTGTGTACAACAAAGCTGTAATTCCGATTAAATTAGGTATTTTGGAACGTATATTTTCGTTTTATTTAGTTAAATACCATCTGTTAGCTGCCTTCATTGATGTTTTTGTTGGTAGTGTCGTCAAAATTGACGTTATAATGGCTTTTGTTCGCTGAAAATAGCCCTTAGTTCAAGCTTTCGTAACTCTTCAATATCGCAATGCACAGGTGCCATCTTGGTCGTGTTAGAAAGCTGGGAATCCCCGTTTCCATGCCAGCTTGGAATGACGTCATCAACTTCGACGTCACTGACTTTATTCCTCGAATAAACTGCTTCGTTTTAACAACAATTTTGAACCTCCTATCAGTATCACGGGCTATTGTTGGTTCGTTCATGGCACGTGACCCCCATGGCAGAATCAGCGGGATGCGCGTCGCACGTCGCAGACAGTTGAAGTCTGCCGCAGACAAATTTTGGCCAAACTTATGCCGTTTTGTCAATTTTTGACCGATTTTGACATTCCAATACACCATTTTAATCGTCTCGACGAGTCCTATGCATTGGTGGAATAGCCAAATCAATAGGATAAAGCACTGAAAAGTTATTCCATAAAAACCAATAAATATGTGAGTAACCATACGATAAAAACAGATTAGCTGCAGACAAATTTTTCCCGACAATTGGTGTCGCAGAAAGTTATGCCTCTGGGCTAGTGGCCACTGATCACGATGGGGTCCAGTCTCAAGTGACGGCGCGCGAAGCGAGTTAAGGTCACAGCCATTAGAGCTAACACGTGCTATGAGGGAGAAATTCTTTTAACTTCGACCTTATGTATTCAAGCATATGGATGAACCGAGAAAGTACCAGCTGTTAACTGTGGCCATCCTCCCCATACGGGACAAAACCAAGTTTAACCCTTTTAGGTCCATGCCATTTTTTCAATTCGCGAGCGAGAAAGGCCATGGCCGCAACATGGATGCCATGAACAAGTTGCATGCCTCACGAAAATAAATTTTACTAAAAAAAACTATGCGGTCTTGGCGTATAAAAATTCGCAGACGTAATAATTATATTGTAAATTATTGAACAGATATATAATGGGGACCATCGTCCTACATTTTCTTTATTAAAAAAATCCTGAAGTTCGACTATGTAAACAGCGCTAACGAAAGTTTCAACTTACAGTACTCGGAATGATAACATCCACTCGATATTCTTCCGTCACAATGCCTGTTATTACTTCCGAAATCATTATTTTATGTTTTATTACCGTAAAAATAGTTTAAAATTGCTTTATTCCCCCAATATTTACGATCGCTGAAAGCTCACTATCATTTCGTCCTCAGCGGCCATATTGACCGGCTGCCCGCAAGCGAACGCGCTACTGCTAGCGCCAATGGATACGACCTTGACTCGCTTCGCGTGACGTCACGAATGAACGGCCGACAGGTCACGTGCCGCGAACGAACCAATCAACGCACGCGATAGCAAGCGATCGGTAAGAGTTTGAACAAGGGCCGTTGAAACAGCACATCTCATTCGAGGAATACAGGCAGTGACGTTAAAGTTGATGACGTCATTTTTCGCGGGCTAGAAAATTCGGAATCCCCTTTCTCGAACGCGCTCAAGATGACGGCTGCACGTTGCGTATTTCCAGAGATACGATCGTTTGAACCGAGCGCTGTTTTCAGCAAACAAACGCAATTTTCACGTCAATTTTGGCTACGATGCCAACAATAACATCGACTTAAGGTAATAAAAAGATGATTTGAATTAAATAAACCGAAATAAACCTATAATATACGTTATAAAATACCTAATTCAATCGGAGTTAGCCTCCGATGGACGCAATAGGTTTTTTTTTTTTAACAGGGCGTAGAACTGAGCGAACGGCATATCGTCGTTTGGTCTTTTTTGCAGCGGAATTGCGACGACGATATATCATCGTTCAGACCTAATAGACTGACCTGTTACCTTTGATGGCCATTGGTAAAAGGTGGAAGAGACCTAAAAAAGCTGCCACTGAGAATTCTGTGGGGGTCGCATAGGTCGATGTGTTCTTTGGCACACCAAAACCACTTCCTCCACTTTGCTTCATAAATTTTAATGGTCAGGACCCTACGGCACTACAGGAGTCAAGAGGTGACAGGTGAAGAGAACCAACGCTTCCTTTAGATTCTCTGAATTTCCAAGGGTGAAGATGAAGAGGAGCTGGGTTTGGATGAATTGTTTGACCTCGATGCTGCATTAGAAATCCCTCCCACATCAATAAAAGTAGTAAGTTGTCTATCACTAATTCCCAAAGTTCCACAATCCACGGTGCCGCCAGTCATAGAGGACCTACTAGTACATGTGAAGGGCCCCTTGGAAGTTCGAATCTGTTCAGCACTAACTGAAGAACAGCAAAGGAGAGGGAGGCATAGTGAAGATTCCGTCCGTGGCTCAAGCCTGGGGATCCAGGAATGGAGACACGAAGTTCTGAAGCCGAGTATTAGGCAAGTGGCAAATTGGTCTGCAAATGAAGTCTCCCACCTCGTATAGCGACTGGCTTAATTTCTTAAGAGAACTGCCATTCCTTTGGTAGGCTCATGCCGGACTGGGAGAGACCAGAACATTTAGCTTCCCTGCTGTATGTGACGTATGTCTGAGTAGCAGCGTCACATGACACTAGGTGCATAGACGAAACAGGCGAGAAACTTTCATCAGTGTTAAAGAATGGGTCCCTCCGCCCTTCCTTATGTATGCTAAAGCAGTGGTGTTTTCTGATGGGACGGCTTCTGTCTTCCCTTATAGCCTCGAGGACAAAGTATGAATTGCTTGGAGGCTGCTTGCTGCTCCAATGTGTTGATACGGAGAAGCAGTGGAACTACTATATGGGTCATAGAGGAACTACTAGCACATGTGAGGGGCCTCTTGGGAGTTCGTATCTGTTCAGCACTAACTGAAGAACAGCAAGGGAGAGGGAGGCATAAACGAAGATTTCGTCCGTGGTCCAGGCCTGGGGATCTGGGAATGGAGACACAAGGTTGATATGGAGAAGCTGTTATCTTCCGACCAAAGTCCTGACATCAGTGGGTCTGGATTGGTACTGTAGCCTGACGTCGACACATCTGTGAATAACAGAAAAAATTGGTGGTGGGTGGTGAACAGGAACGCCCCCCTGAAGGTGGTCTTCTTCCATCCACCATTTGCTTGCTTGTCTCGGGATGATGTCGTCCCACGATCGTTGATGGAAACCATTCTGCCTTTCGAAACCAATAAAGGAGTTTGGTTCTCAAGCTTCCCAGAGGAGCGAATAGTGAGCAGGAATCCTGTTGGCCTATGATGGAGACTAGGGCCCTGATAGAGATCTAGGGAGGTGAAGCATATTTCCCAGCATCGGTAAGAGTTTCCCGAATCCATTCCGAAGAAGGTCGATTCGGCCCCAAGAAACACGAAGAGCTGTGCTGGACATAGTCTTGATTTTGGATTGTCTAATCCTAGTCTTAGTGTCGCAAAGATTTTCAAGCAGAAGTGCAGGTTCAGAAGGAGCGACTTCGAATTCATGTTCCGAATTAACCAATTGTACAAATAAGTGTGCACCTTATTCCGCTGTCGTGGATGAAAGCAATGACTGTACGTAGGATCAAAGTGAAGACGTGAGACTGAAGGGCCATGCTTAACCCAAAAAGAAGCACTTAAGAAATGATAGATCTTTTCTCTTGACATGAACTGGAAAGGATGGAAAAACCGGTGGGTGCAGTTGGAACGAGGAGGTTTTCTCGATCTACTGACACCCAGTGGTGTAGCTACGTTAGGTGAGGCCGGTGGCAAATTAGCCCTCGGGGGGCCCCCACCGTTAATTTCCGGGCTGGCCATAAAAAACACACGAGCTGAAAAATGTCTAAGCCCTTACTTTTTTCTTATTTCTATTTTTATTTTTTTATTTTTGTTATAGTGAAAAAAGGACCACTTTTTCGTATTCCAGTCAAGTGGTCCCTATTTTCACGTTTTTTTTTAAAGCTGAAAAAAGTTTGGACTTGGAGAAATTTTTCAACTCGTGCATTTTTCATTTGCCACCATTTTTTAAATGATAGTGGCATGGACGGTGGGGAGGCTCGAAATTCATTTTTAAAATACAGTTTACATCAAATTAAATAACTATACAAAAGAGCCTTTAAAATCTAAATAATATATTTTTTTTCTTTCGGGGGCCCCCTGAGGCTGGGGGCCGGTAGCATTCTGCCACCCTTCCCACCCTGTAGCTACGCCACTGCCGACACCATGAATACCCCTTGTTGAAGTGATTCTCGTACCGATGGAATCTTCTCCATTTTGGAACGAGATTATTGTAGGAATCAGTTGACCGTAAATCCCCGCAAAGAAGCCCATGGGCTAATAAACGAAATAATGCGTTTTTGTACACGACACTAATGGCTAAAATGACTCGCTTTTTTTTAATATTCTTACTAGGTTGTATAAAAACTCGCCCTGTTTATTAAATAAATCGTTAAATATTCCTTAACGTTTTAAGAAAGTAAGTTAAAAAAAAAATTGTCGTCGCTAATGGAGTGAGTTGGTATTTTTTTCCGTCACCCATGGAGTGAGGCACTAACGAAATATTTATTTTTGCGAAAACACTATTACACTGGACACTATTATTTCAAACTTACTACACGCACGCAACAGATATTCATTAAGGTGCACAGAAAAAAATCAAATAAATGGCTTTAATTGTTTCAAAGAAACTTTTTTTTTTAATTAAGGGCGGTAATGAACTAAAATTGAAAATCTCCGTGTTGACAAAACGCATCTGAAAGTCGGCGTTGTTAGGCTAAAAATCGTTGTTCCCACCTGACAGGCGATAGTGTGAAGGTTTATAGGCTCCTTTTCCATTTAGTTTTGCGTCGTGGCTGTTGTTTTAATTTTTTAATGCTGTGAAACATCATCTTTCTTGTGATTTTCAACGATGAACTAAAACACAAGCGCTCACGTGAAATCCGAAGCAAGCGGCGGCGGCCATGCTGGAATCATGCATCAGCCAATGAGAGTGCGTCAAATCGGTCACGTGGTGCCAATAGGCCAATGAGGGAACGCAATCTTCAAATGCTTTGGAAAGTTAGTTTGAAACCGCCAGAAACGGCCTACTACAATTCGCCTGATTGGCTAATGCCAAATGGCCGTCGAGAAAATATGTTGAGAGGCCTGGATTTATGGGAATTCCAGATTTCCAACAAATCCAAGATGGCGGCACCCAGTGAAATCGTTCGATCGCTACCGCTGATCAAAGAAAGACCAATTTTCTGCTTTCTAACTTACGAAAAAAGAACGAGAACATTTTTGCAGTTTTTAGTGAGTCTACACTCAACTAAAGTGCTTTTTACAAAATTATAGACGTCGGTAACAACGTTTTTTTTTTTACAGATATCGATGGATAACACGTCATGTAGCGAATTTCAGCTTTTCTCTTTTCAATATCTTGGCCGCAAATTGCGGTTTTTCGACCCGCAGTTTCCCTTCAAAGTTGAGATGATTTTTTTTTTCACGGCTTAACCTGGTTACAACGGGGCAGGCCCGATTTGCAAAACTTTGTTTCAGAGGACCAATTAGAGGCCCTGGATAGAACATATGTTTTTATTCCTAAAATACCTATACTACCTAATTACATTTTTGCAGTTTAATTCGGGACGGTATTCTGGAATGAAAACTTATTTTCCGTTCCTCTGCCCTGGATGGAAAAATGTCTTTATCCCTACAATGCTTAGCCAATTAATTTTTTTAATTACAGACAATAATGGTTATTTGGGAAATTTATTCTGGCATAAAAGAAGAAAACAAATCTTCGCAATGTTTTTTTCCTCAGACTTAATAGGTTAAGTAAAATATTACATAATAAAATAAAATGGCAAAGGAAACAAATACTTGATTTATGTTTTCGGGGAAATTTGGTTTAGAAGATTTAGAAGGTTCGGGGCATTTAGAAGATTGTCGACACCTGCCCCCATAAAATCGTTGTCCTGCATAGAAGCTCATGGGCTTATATCCGGAACATGGGCTTAAATTTGAAAATAAGCCCAGGGCTTATATGCGGGGATTTACGGTATGCGACGACGATTGAAGATCAATCGAGTGCCTACATTTTTCTTCGGAATGACCGACGCTGGACTGTAGAACCCTGGAGTGTTTGGAGGAGAGGGACGAATCACGCCTTTCAGCAGAATCTTCTGAACTTCGGATTCCAGTGCCCGGTTCGGTGGAACGTTTCAGATCCAAGGAGGTGGAATTACGGAAAGAACAGGTTTTGATGCAGAAGGTAACCTCTTATTATTTATAGAATGTAGAGTCTGACTGTGATATTTTCCCAGGCTTTCACATGACGCTGGTGCTTGCCCCTCACCTGCAGATGTGCAGGAGCAGGCACTTCTGTAACCAAGTCAAGAATGGTGGGGGGGGGGGGGGGGGGTAACCTATCCCTTCGTTCCGTCTTCCCTTATGAAAGGAACGGTTGGAGCAACCGCTATGTGGGAAAGGTTATTCTCCGTTGGTGTTCGGCTTCGAAGAGGTTGAATCAAAAGGAGAAAACCACGTTTATTGATTGTTGGTTGACTGGCAATTTCTGGGCCCTTCCAAAAAGGATCAACAGCGTATTTTGGGTTGTCTAGCTGTCTGCATCGAAGCGGGAAGAGGAGGCAGCTCAACTTCGTCCTTTAATTCGGGGGTAACTCAAGCAGTTGACCATTGAAGAGAATCTCAAAAGAATGTACGGGTAGAAGGAGCAATCTTCCCAGAATGTCCAGAGGGATGGGACTGGCTGCCCCTAGAAAAGCGTCATGCCTGACGAAGTCCCCAGTTAAATGAGCCCTTTATAAAAGATGAAGCCAATTTCATAAAATTTAGACATTCCTCAAACATTGAAACTCCCAAGAGGTAGCCGCTTCAGCCAGAAACTCCTTCAAGGCAAGGGAGAAGCAGCACATAAACTCCATTGCAGTACCGTATATTTCCGAATATAAGACGGTACGTTTTTTTTTCAAATTTACACTATTAAAATAGCAGCATTGTCTTATACTCGCGTTCAAATCCATAACTCTGTCAAATTTTGCCCAATTTGACGTTTGAATACACCATTCCGAGAGCTATCCAATGGTGCTAATCTCATGCCAGTTGCTCAAATAGTTTTTGGATTATTTAGCAAAAACTAAATATGTATTGAAAAAGCCTCGGGAAGCAGTCCAAAGGCGTAGCTATTATTAAAATTTTTGGTTTTGAATCGAGGACCAGGAGAATTTACTAGTATACAAACTAATAAACATTATACCAACCTTACGAAAGCCTTGCTAAAGTCACCCGTCTTACAATCGCAGTCACTTATTTCTTTGGAACATGCGAGCCCCAAAATGCTACTCGTCTTATATTCGGACGTATACGGTAACTGCTCGTTGACTTCCAGCTGACGGAGAGGAATATTCACAACAGATGGACTCGGAAGGTTTAAGTCCAAATCTATGAAGTTTTTTTTTTTTTTCGCAAATACTTCAGTGGCGTGAAAGGCCAGTGAAAAATTATCTTCTTTGGGTCGTGTGGAGGTAGAGGCACGGCTAGTAAGAGGGGGTCTTTGTTCTTGCATGTAATCTCTTGCAGTCTTCCAGCCCAAAGTTCAGGGGACCCACTAATCACTGCCAGTGTTTGCCGACTCACAAGGTTGAGCATTTGTCCATGCATCACTTACGACTGAGAAAGATTAGCAGGGCGTTAGCGGCGATTGTCAATGTGTAATGTCTATGATCCTCTGTACTCATGTAGGATCATGACAATGAAGCGGGTCGGTTCGGTTTGTCCGGCAAGGAAAGTATGCTCTGTTCGGCTGAACCTGTACATCCCTAATCTGGCAAAATCCGGTCCAAGTGGTCCGGTTCGGTTCAGTCTTACTTGTACTCCAAACAAAATTGTTTATAGGAACCATGATTGTAAGGAAATCCCAGTTTGAACAATGTTGGAAAGGAAAATTTTTACTTCTTTGAATTGCTGTGGAGAGAGGGAGGCGTTCTTGTAGGCTCAGAGTAGAGGAGTCCACTATTAACTCTGTGGAGGGACTCACCAAGGTCAAGCATATCTAGTACAGTAGTGTGGCGTTTGTTTTCCCAGGTTTAAAGCATGAAGCTATTAGTTAATTTTGCAGCAGGAATCAGCGATTTAAGTGGTGGAGGTCAACTATTTCACAATTACAGTTAAACCTTTTATACCTCTTACAACAATAAACCTGTTATAACAGTGCTATTTTGGGGGCTCTTGCAGGCAACAATGCATGCAAAAGTATGGTTTCCAAACCCGGTCCTAAATACCAACTCCGGGTTTTCGAGTTTGAAAATTGTAAAAACCGGGTTTTTCCAGGTACCCAGGTTTTGCACAAAATTGAACTACATGTTCCTAGTTTACTTCATTTAATAGTTTTATTTTACACACTTGAAAATTACTTAAACAAATCCTTTCGTTTAAAATTAACTTGCATCAACTTCAGCAATGAATAAATGTTCGCATTTGCGTAACGTAGCTGCCAGCTGAGCTAGATGCTGTCCGAACAGGAAGCAAAGAAACAACAACGCTGGTTGCTATAGTAATGGGGGAATGAGGAGGCTTTTCTGCTGGTCTGAGTCCCACCACCGGCCGATGGCCACGCAGGCATAGTGTAGCTCACTCGCAACGCACTTGTCTTTATAATTACTGTTTTATGGAGCGAATATGCGAAAATAATGGAGCGAAAAATGGAGGTTAATATTGAAATGGATATTCAGTTGAAATAAAATCGAAAAACACGGGTTTTTCGGTATTAATATTGTGGTTAAGCCTCCAATTCACCACAATATTAAACCCGAAAAATCTGTTTTTTTCAATTTTATTTCAATTGCATATCCATATCAATTGCGAGCACAACTTTTTCACGTCAAGTCGAGTTGGGGGTTGAGTGTCGAGTTTCGTGTCGAGTTTCGTGTCTAGTTCGAGTTTCGAATATGGTTTTACAAACTAGGAAAAACTCGAGGAATTCTCTGATTTTTTCACAAAAAAACCTGTAAAACTCGGGATAAAAACAAAGCCAGGTTTTTAGACCAAAGCCTACATTCATTAAACACAGTATGTTAAGACGTTGTGGTAAAAATGGTATCCTACTTCTGTGTTGAAATATAAACGTTCATTACATCGAGCTGCGGTCTTGCAATGTGCCAGCCCTAGAAACAAGCAAATCTTTGAAAAAAAATTTGTCCAAAACTTACGGTTTACGGTAAATACCTGGAAATTGACCTCAGCTACTCTGAAAAACCTTGAAAATTTGTGGAACTCTTTTAGTATTTTGGTGGGAACCATGCATATGCTGACCAAATAAATCAGTTTTTCCTGTATCAAAAACACTGCACACACGACAGTCGCTGGATAACTACATGAAATATTCCACATTTTTTAAACATTTATTTTACAAAGCTTAAGTAAATGTGGTAAGTTTTGTTGCAATTTATCGAAGGTAATTACTATCTATTTTGCTAAAACTCAGCACAGATTTACACTGTCCCTAACTAAAGGTTGTAGAAGTGAGAACGTCTCAGATTAACTAACAGAAGCAAAAAGGACTTACGAGATTCCCCTTCACAATACTTCGTAAAACTCGAAACTCGAAAATTTCGAGTTTAGAGTTTTCAGATCGAGTCGAGTTTATACAAGGAAATTTCGAGTTTTGCACATCCATACATATCCATTTCAATTTTAACCTCTATTTTTCGCTCCATTATTTTCTCAAATTCGCTCCATAATAATAGTGCGTTGTGAGTGATCTACACTATGCCTGGCCCTGCCAAACCTGGGGTTTTGGGGTCTGTAAATCGTCTGAGTACCCGGGTTGGAAACCCTATGCAAAAGTGATTGGTTATAAAATGATATTTCACTCCATGGCCGTGGACCATTTTAGGGGGTTTCACCTAGGCGTTTTTAATACGCCATTTACGGTATTGCTTTATTTTAGATTTTATATACAACAGTAGAATGTCAATTATCCGAACTAATTAAGACCAGTGGGTGTAATCGAATTTACATGCCAGACATAGACATTACATTTATTTGCCTGGTATTTAGTGACAGTGAATCATGCTTTAACTTGAAAGAGGATTGCAAGATAATTTTGAATCGGATTGCTTCAAAAATAGAGCCTTAAGAAGATCAGTTTTCACATTCTTGTCTCGAGAAATTTTTTCGAACGTTTCAATAAGCGGTGTTCGGATAATCGAGGTTCTCCTTTAGTAATAAATAATGGATCCTAGTAATAAATAGTTACAAGCATTGTTTTCTGTTAATACAGGCGATGAATGGTCCCGTTAATCCTCCTTATATGCCGCATGGTGTTCCTGGTGGTCAGTTTCAACCCATCATGACGTCGGCAGCTTCAGGTAAGGTAATTTCTGCATTTATGCGCACACATTGTCGTAAGAACAATTGGTTGTGAGTTCCGTATACCCTTTAACGATGGAAAAAAGTTCAAGTGACCAGTCACGTGCTGTTGTAGGAATGAAGGAAGGTATGTAGAAATGTTTTAACCCTTTCCTTCACACATACGCTTTTCTACGCTTCTACAGGATTCACACGCATACGCATTTTTACGCGTTTCGTTTATCTCGCACTTCAAATTCCTGAGAAGTAATTATTAAGCAGTTTATTACATTTTTTAAGTCATGGTATTGAAGCTGCCTGGATGGTTTAGAATTAAAAATAAAAACTTGTGAACAGTTGAAAAGTTACAGCTTAATTTTCAACTGTGGTGCACAATTGTGGAGAAACTGGTAATTTTCACGAGGAAATGGGGATGAAAATTCTCGTAATGTCTGTGAAGTAAAGGGTTAAACGATAGACTTTCATCTCCTCCCTACAACAGTATCAGTGTAATAGGGTCCAGTCTATCAAAATGGCATAAATGAAGCAAAATTTATGATCAGCATGTCGCACACGCCGAAGATGTTCTTTTTTAATGATCGACTTAAGATTGGCTCGGGTGAAAGAAAGCTGATCGTCCTAGCCTTAAGTAACGTCCTTACTTAGGAACTGGTCCTGCTTATGCCACAAGCTACACTTTAGTGGGCCACTCAAAACTTCCAACAGTGCCCTTACCGAAGTTGCACGAGAAACACTGTGCAGTGTTGTTTCTGAAGGTTAAGTCTCCTGGGAAAGTGGTATGAGAGTCGTACCTCCATGAGGCCACGACGTATGGTTGTGTAGGCAGTGCAAGATTCGTACTCCACCACCCCTCCATGACATACGGTTAGTGAGGCCTAAGGCTCAAGTCCATATACAGGATGTTGCTTTGTTGCAGGCAGTTGAAACAATAGACCAATGACCAACTCCATCTATGCAATCTTTGTTTTGCGATTATTTTTTGCCACCTACTCACTCTTTATGTACCGTGTTGCACGGAATGAAATAAATAAGTTATGCCACATAAACAAATTATGTATTTCTGCAAACCAATATTATTGCTGGAGACACATTTTCAATCTTTTTCCTGATATTTGATGACATAGAATTTAAGAATGATCCATGATTCAAGTACTTTGCCGTTGTTTTGCAACATTTATTGTTGTGCATTCTGTACTGATCATACGCAAGCTGTAAACTAAAATTAAAAAAAAATGTAAAAAATGTTTTCCCATGTGCAGAACTCGTCAGCAATTATTGTTGAGTCTTAAAAATATGGTGTAGGCTACATGTTTTTAAACGTGGTACATTTTGTGATTTAAAATAGTGAGCATCGACCTCACCCAATTTAATAATTCAAATTTATGCGAATGCCATTCTTGGCTAAAATTTAATGTGATGTGGCTTTTTTAGGTCCTGTGCCGAGCAGCGGACCTCAGTCCATGGGGCATCCGTCTACGTCTGGTCCGGCACCACCAGGCATGGTCCAAATTCAACAAGGACAGCCCCTCTCCATGGGTCCACACGGTGTGGCAGGTCCACCCATGGCCAACTCCAATCCAGGCATGCAGTATAACAGGTCAGTACAGTTTTTTTTCAATTAAATTTCTTGCAGCCTTACTTAATCTGAAGCAAACTAATGCTTGTATCTTCCAAACACACTATTACGGCTATTTTTACTTTGAGTGTTTTCAACGCTTTCACCATAAATTTTCATGTTTACACTCTGTCTCAAACGTAGAAGAATACCACTGGCAGGCCGAATACTAATTCGGCCTGCATCCAAATTAATTTCCTACTGTCTTCATCAGGCACTTTTAACGTGTTTTGTTTCACCGGCTTACGTCACTTTCAGTACTTGTCGCTGAATTCGAATTTGGCTGCAGTCGGTGCCTCTTTTATTTATCAACCTGTCTTTCCCATCTGCTGATTAGTCGTTCGTGCAGATTGTTACGCACCAGAAACTTGATGGCTGACGTCGATGGGACCTGAATAGTCATTAATTATTTTTTCTCTTGGAGGTGCGCATGAATCACTAATGATTCTAGTCCTTTCAGGCGTCGCTCATTCTTATAATTGGCGACAATAAGTGTCCAGGTGCTCTCCCATTCAATGTGATGTTGCGTGCTCATGCTATCTACTGCAACGCCGTTTTCTTCCTTCTCATTCTGTGTGTCAGCCATGAGTTGCCTTATTCTATTCCGCACTCCTTTTCTTGTTTCTCCTAT
>JAHWFP010221401.1:0-12716 GCA_023313725.1 Lithobius niger
CAAACTTGCATAGTTTATGGATTTTCTGAGGCTCATCATCAACTTGTATTTTTTCATGGATGTCATCATATATTGTCCCCAAACCCTTCCATTCTTGTGCCTTCTGTGCAATCTTGTTCCATGTGTCTTGCCTTGGTTACTGTAGTGGATTCTTCTGGGACGTCGTTGATTGTGTACGACCTTTCGTTTTCTTGCTGGTAAGGTCTGGTGGCGATGCAACCAACAAAGCTTGTCAGTTTGTTGTTTTTGATGGACCTGGAATATCCATTTTCTACTTACTACTGTTGGTCAGTGCAGTGTAAGAAAAGAAACAAAACGGGTGTCAAACTAATTAAGTGAACTAAAAAAGCTCGTGGCCGAGTTTCCAAAACCCAATTTAACAGCAAAATGTACGTACCGTTAAAACCACCAAACTGATTATTATTTTTCAAACACTTAACCGTCGGAAGGGTATTCACATCGCTTACTGTAATGCCCCATAACTAACTACAAAGTAATATATGTGCCTGTTTCAGAGATACAACATATACAATTATAGCGAGAGTCATATATTTAAGGTTTTTACCTTAGTAGCTCAGCAACCGTTGGTATTTCGAAGTAAACTGTATAATTCGTTTGTCGACGACGTTAATACCTATCCAATGGTGTTTTGAAAATGAAAATTGGTTGGGTAGTTCCGGAGATACGTTTTTTCCCATTTTTCTACTAAATTGGTGGCCATTTTCCAAGATGGCGGCCAAACGCCAAAATTACAAAGATGGCACCCAGGCTAAATTTCATTGTTAACACTACAATAGTGATTTCCAATCATAAAAAAAAGGTTCCCTGACAAAAACGCACGGCTTTCGGTTTTTCTACCGGACTATTCAGTGACAGGGGTGAAATCCTTGATGGAGTTAAAGGATGTTTTCCTTACGATTCAGATGTTTTAGGGTCATTGAGAGGCTGACGAACATTGACATTCCTGGTGTTGCCGGCAACGACTTTGAAAAGGAATGATTTTTTTCCTTGACAAAGGGTTGAAGAAGTCATGGAGAATCCTCAAGACTTCGACGAGTTGAGGCAGTAAAGACGAGACGGGCTGAGTGTCTAGTTCCTGTCCTGAATTGTCAGTGGTGGGGACATGAAGAAACAGGAATGTGTTTCTGAAAACTTGTAAGATGTAACCGGGCTTTCAATGCCTTAATTGAAGCTAGGACGAGCAGATTCACGACTGAAGGCGCAGCCAGCATCGATACGTCCGCTTTGAGATTATGGGATGGCAGTCGCCATAATGATTTTCATGGGGTACACAATGTTGGAGAAATACAAGTCCGACGAGTAGGGTAGAACACGCATGGCTACAGTTACACTGTAAAAAATTTGCAAAATTACTCTTTGCAAAATTTATCCTGGCACAGGCAAAAGTTTGAACTAAATTTCCAATAGCTGTTCGACTTTAGAGTTGACGTTTGCATCATTTTTAAGATATACAGCGTTTTCACATTTGTGGCAACCTGCTCAATGCATACATTACCTTCATCGCACAATTACGACAACGTGATGAATTATGGGATGTGTATCCTAAGACGATATATGGTAAACTGCAATATGGTTATCCTACAATATATTTATTTATTTATTTTATTTACAAAATTATTGTAACCCCCCTACAAAGAGCATGACAGCAATTTCAGATTACAACAACAATTTCACGAATCTCATTCAGGCGAGAGCACAGGCGAGAATGGAATATAACCAGGTGCCGCCAGGCCGTCAGATTATTTTACATGGCGGCGCCTACGGTTGTACCCAGTTCTCGCCTCTGCTCTCACGTGAATGAGATTCGTGAAATTGTTTAATTTGAAATTGCTGTCATGCTCTTTATAGGGGAAGGGGGGTTTACAATAATTTTTTTAATAAAATAAATAAATATATATATTGTAGGACTGACCATCGGCGAATCTCTTCATATCTCATTCAGACGAGAACCGGAAGTTGGCTGGCACCATATTGGCGTTATTGATGTCGGCCAAGCGTTGGAAGGAAGGCAGAGTGCGAGGGTTTGGAATGCATTATTTCTAGTACAGTTGCGACACCCTGATTGAAGTAAAGGTAACGTTAATGTCAGGGAGGGGTCCACATGACAGTCACCAATGCGGAGAGGGTTTTACAGGTGAAAGTTTTTTGGAGAAGTGCGTGTTATTTGACTCGTTTCCCGACCACCTGAGTTCTTCTCGCACACACACCTCTGCTCTTTGTTGTGGGTGCGCTCTGCTTTTGCGCCGTGCAGTCTGGCGTGGACACAAGACGCGGCAGGTCGCGCAGAAGCGAGTCGCCTCATGTCCGCAGACAAAGAAGTGGTTTGTGAGCATTAATTAATACGTTGATTGTCTTGAATAAACCCCGAGTTGATGAGCTATTCAGAGAGTTGTAATCTGTTCCGGAATAATGGCCCAGGGATCGTAACCATTATAAGTGGTGCCCTTCAGTTTTTATTCGAACCCTGACCCTGTGATGAAACTAGGCGTGAGTGTTGTCGGTTGAAGAACAGGGCTTCCGTGAGTTACTTGCAAACGAAATAATGTCATCAAATGTGAGTGTGTAATATCGAGGTTTGAGTTGAATCGTCACAGGAAGAATGCTAGAACTGTGTGAGCAAGAGTTCTGAAAAAATCGATAGTGATAGACGATACAGCCAAAAAGTGGCACTATCACTAATTGAAAACCGTTCGCAAATACCCTGGTGCCATCTAGCGGCAGTGATGTGGTTAACATATACAGCTTGCTTCCACGTGCATGAGTACGTACCGAATTTTCACTCACTAATTAAGGCTCGTGGCTTGTTTGTTTCGTAAAAGAAATGACATTGTGCATTCCTTCGCTTGATGCAAGCAAATTGCTAGATAGTTCTAGATATGCTGGCTGTTGCCAGATTCTGCCTACTGTCAGTCAGTGATAGTACCACTTTAACTAGGATTGTGCTGAACTATGCTAATGTCTGGCGATTCTGGTAGGGTTGCAGCAAACATTTTAGCTGGGAACTGTCAGTTATGGACGGACGATGGTTGGTTGTCGTCGTTTATTTGTTATGAACATGCATTCGCAAAAAAGATGTGACGTTTTGACGTATTATGGCCTTAGCATATAGAAATTCCTTTGTTGGGGAGAAAACGTTCGTATGCCCTTGTGGCTAGACAGATTGTTGTTTTCCAAAAATGATTGATTAAGTAGTTACATTGATCAGCATCGATCCTTATGTTTGCTTTTATATCCCACTTTCCTCAAGATATTATTTCCAGCAGTGCCTAATTTTAATGCTATTAGACGAGCGGCAATGTCTATGAAGACGCTATGGGGATGATCTGGAGAAAAACTGGTTCGCTGGTTCGAGGTCAAGTCCCGTCACTCTAGTGACACTCAAGTGCATAAAGGTGGTTTTTTTTTTGCGAAACATTTTATTTTCTCTAGGTTTTTGCTGTTGATTTATTTCCAAGTTGCATTTATGCGCAAGCATGTACTTATCAGATCTTACACATCAAATAAACGAACAATGAGTAGGAAGTGGTTACTGTTTATTAACCATACTTTTACATAGAATACAGAACGTCTTCTAGTATTTGTTTCTTGCGATCCAGTCCAGGAAGTGAGATACTTCTGTGTAGATACCAGAATATCCGGGACGGGCACAGCCTTGACCCCAAGATACAACACCAGCCAAGTAAGCACGGTTGTTCTCAACGCACACAAGGGGTCCACCAGAATCACCCTGTAAGAAAAGAGAATCGTATCATGTAACAACTGGGACACGTTTACAGTCGTTTTATTCGCTTCTTAACTTAATGTAAACCCCATCATACCTGGCAAGCGTCCTTTCCGCCTTGATCGAATCCAGCGCACAACATATGATCTTTGATGGTGGATTGGCCATATTGTTGGCGGCACTTAGCATCAGAAACCAGAGGGACGGACACTTCCATCAGTGTATTGGATACGCTGCCACCTAAAATCATACAAGAAATTCACGGTAATAATTACATTCGATGGATCCAATTACACCACTTCTTAGTGCTGGTCATTTAATTTGTATTGATGGAAGTCAATCCGTCTATCGTTTCTTAACTGGCACTTGGAATTTAATCCTTAACCCAAATCCTGGACTGCTACAAATAATGAATTTCAGGGTTTTTCTTTCACAAGTGTTTTATGACTGTTGCTAAAAAAAAATGCTACTATCATACTTTGAATGCTCGGAAAACGTGAAGTACAGAACAACGACGCTCAAATAAAAAAAGACAACACGAACCAATGTTCGCGAATATTCGATAGGCAGGTGACTAAAAATTAAAAATTCTTCGTCCTCCTATCTTCATAGACTGCTTCAAAACGTGTCTTCTTCTGTTTACGTCACTGTTGTCGCTTCCTTCGTTGAGGTTGCTTTTTAAACCCGGCGGTTCACGTAACCCACTACTTGCGTCAGTCCTCTCTTGTGTCCCATGCCTACGGAAACTGCCTGGCTTAAAAAGCAACCTCAACACAGCAAGTGACAACAGAGATGTAAACAGAAGAAAAATACGTTTTGAAGCAGCCTGGTGAAGATGAGGACGTAGCATTTTTAATTTTCAGTCTCCTGCCTACCGAACATTCGCGAACATTGTTTTGTGTTGACTTTCTGAATTTGAGCGTCGTTATTCTGTATTTCATGAATGACTGTAAGGTTTTGGTACAAGTCCATGTCTGATTCTTCATTCAGGATGGCGTAAGTTCGCACCTTGACTGATATAATGCAAAAACTCTAAATGAACACGAGTGCCATAACATCATTTTTAACAATTATAGGACAAGAAAATTTTAAATTGTATTCCCAACTTTTACAGGCATGGGCTTTACACATGTCTTTACATGTATGACTTCAAATTCCAAGAATTTGAGCCCAATGGCATGGTCGCAAGATACCAGTGGATATAATAATTGGGGATTTGTGGGTGGTAAGTCAGTGTTATGCCGTGGAGCAATGCGTTCAACTTTACGATGAATAATTAACCAGTGAATAAACGTATAGTTACAAGGAAAAAAGGACTCACCTTCACGGAGAGTTCCCCATCCAGTGACGGTGCAGTAGCCACTGTAAGCGTGTTTCTGAACTGTTGGGAGGCAGACTGAGCCAACGTAGGCGGAGCTAAGGTCCAAAGGAGTGGCCAACTTGATCAGGGCAATATCGTTGACAAGAGTATTGCTGAAACACAAGAAGTATAATTAACTGTGGTTTCTTGCAACCTTACTTATTCTTTCAATTCCGTAATGATTAATCATTAAAGTCATATAAAATATAAACATACCCGCTGTAGGATTCGTGTCCAATGATACGGGAAACACGCACGCGCTGTTCACTTCCGTCGTTGCTGTTGAGTCGGTGATCTCCAGCCACGATCTGGAGGGAGCTGGCACTCACTCTGCAACACATGATGTTTGGTGTTATTTTATGATGTATTACGCGATTGCCCAGTAGACATTTTTATCAACTGGTTGATTTATTGAACTATTTATTGGAGTACATAATACAAAGTGTGTATGTCAGAAGACACTTTGAGTCCATACCCTTCAATGCAGTGAGCAGCAGTGATGACCCAGTTGGCATCGATCACACTGCCGCCGCAGAAATGGGAGTAACCACCCCACGAACTCCTTTGCAGGGATACCTAGAAAAACAAATAAAACCTTCGTAAAGTACAGGACCCAACAGCACTTTTGAATAGAATTTTAATTTTTCTTGTCATTTTTACGTACCTGCCAGGGGTATTCGCCATGCTGAGCGGCTTGGCCTCCAACGATCTTGTCAAAATCATCAGGATCGCCGTTCCGTTGTCCGCAGCCAGTGACTGGAAAGAAAACAACAGAAATGTATGAAGTATTGAAGTATGACTTAAGAAAACTAAAATGCTTAAATCCATGTATTGATGAAACATTTAATGGTATTTTTACGTAAGTGCCTAATTATATATTTAAAAAAACAGTACCGATATTTTACGCAATAAGAGCAATATTATTTGAAATAAAATTACTCTGTACAGAGGTCGCAAAGTTTTACAACCCAAGCAGATACATGGTGTGAGCTCTTCAGAGTCTCATGCCATTTAAAGTGAAGCTTAAGGCGAAAATACATATTTACGATATAGCCTAAGCCTTGTAATTTAGGCCAACTTAAAAAGCACACGGCGGTGGGATACAGAGAAGAATTTTTTTGTATCAGTGTAACAGTGCAAGCTCCACTGTACTGTACGGGTTATGAGCCCAATTGAGGTTACGGCAAAATACCAGGTTCTACATGCTAGTTGCTGGCAATTAGAAAAAACTCACAGCATTGCCGTGAATACCGTGAGCTTTTGTGAACCCTGTCTCTATAGCATGCTTGAAAATGCACTATAATTTGTTTACAATAAAACTCAGCAGGACGCATAACTTCTCACACATAAATATTTCAACATCAGTCGCTGCGATGTCTTCCTCACGGCAAAATTCGATCCACGAATTAGTGTTGTATGTGTTACTGCGATTCTCAACACTACTTAGTGGATCGAATTTTGGAAACATGGTTGATGTAGATTGTTTAGTTTTTCTGATGAAGACATCGCATCGACTGATGTCAAAATATAGACTATAGTTTGTCTTTGTATGTCAAAAATTGTGCGCCTGGCCTATGTGCATTCTAGCATAACAGAATTTGTTTTGAAAAATTTAGCCTCAGACACTGATGTAAACTTTGATATTGACGTATACATTGACGCAAGAATCTAACACTTACGTAAAACCAAAACGGTGAGAAACGTTTTTACAGTGCTTTACACCATTACACCTCTCGGATCCCGATTGAGGAAGGAGTTACAAAATCCATTCCAAGTGAGGCCTACCAAGTTATTTTTGAATTCCAAACATAACGTAACAACTATACCTGTCGTTATCTTGACGTAATACGTCTGTTCGATTTGCCAACAGAATTGCCATTTAAGCAATTCTTAATAATTTTTCCCACACGAAAAAGTCTTTATCTCCATCCTTTTTTCCAAGATATATATAAAAAAAAAAACGTGTGCAACATGCCCGATCGCACTACTACACCGCAGTACCTTTATAATTAACATTCTTTATATTCATTTTTCAGGTGTATTTCCTTTTTTTTTGTTTATTACACGATCGCTCATTGCGGAAGATTGGAATCTTGTACCGATGATCGCTAAGAGTTGAGAAGACTGATCGCTCGATTCTAATTACACCCCTAAATGAAAAATGAACGATAAAATACGTTGTTTAGACTATTTTGTGTAATTTAAAGAAGAATTTTTACCATTTGATTAATTTTTCTTCCACCAGGGCACGACTAACTACAAACCCACTGACTGTCAGTTAATTTTTGAGCATTGGTTTTTAACGGTTTTCCTCAGAAGATCAAGTTTCTATTAAAAAAAAGAGTAAAATATAACAGTAAATATTGTTTTGTTTTTATTCTTCTTGGCAGAGCCCAGCCTGAAGAAGCTGGTCTGGTCGATGACTGGAAAGGGGAACCTGGCAAAGTCCCAGCCAACCAGGTAGTGTGAGAGACTATACTTTGTTCCATATTATGTTTTCAGAACACTGACTGTTTGACGCCTCGTTTTCTTTCACTACGAGTGCAAAAAATTCGTAAACATCCCATTCATAAACTCTAACAGTAACTGTATGGAGTCTACAAGTGTGATTTCCACATGTTTTTGTACTCTTAGTGCAAGGAAACGTGTCGTCATCCAGTCAGTTTTCTGAAAACATAATGTGGAACAAACTATATCATGCTCCTGTAGCAGCTATGGGATCTATTCTGGCTCATTTTGGACATTATCTAGCCCCGCCCCCACTACCATCCCAGCGATAATTGGCGGTTCCCAGTTTGCATCGTTGGGTAGCCCCCCCCCCCCTCCCCACCCTCCTCACCAGTCTTCCTTCTCCATGAAAAAATTGTAGAACTGTTCAAAACTGAGACGGTGCATTTACAATACCGCTTCAGATGACGTAGGGCTCAAGACATTTATTAAAAAAAAACGTTTTTCAAAACTTAAAATAGGAGTAAACTCGATCGACTAAAAAATGGAATTAAGTATGAACATCTTGAGCAAATTGCTTGAAACGCTTCTGGCTACAAATTTCACCTTTTTTTTAAATTTTGTGTCTTGGTGTGTTTAGAAAGGCAAACACACCGCAGAACATCGGCATTACCCTCTAACCCAAATGTGTTTTTTACTCAATTATTTAAAAAGAATAAAGCCTACTAAAATTGCACATATAAACACAATGGTCGGGCAACGTTTCGGGATTTAATTCATCCCGTTGTCAAGCGCTCCAAGAAGGGAGGAAAAATCACATGTCGAGTCAAGAAACTATTGTGTGCGCGGTGTATCTTGAGTCCTGCAAGTATTTTGTTAGCGGCTACGTCTTCCTGGATGGGGTGGCTTTAATCGATGGCCACCATTGTTTTTGTAACCATCTTGGATATCAACAAGGCACTCTGCTACTGTAAACGTACAATCGATTATCTGTGTTCGTTCTGCGGAGAACTCAAGATAAGCCGCGAACACTATAAGGAATTTTACTCAATATAAAATTTTACTTACCGGCAGCCACACACACGAGAGCGACGAAGTAGAAAAGCATGATGGATCAACTGTTGAAGACGTTGTAAAATGAAGAACCTCTTGCCTTTATATACTCGAATTGGGGCGACATTGAAGGGTAGCGACGCGAGAATGTGGCTGAGAAATGACACCTGGCCAGTCATAACTCTTCCACAATTGACGCAAGATGCATTCGATTTCGTCATCCTTACGGAAAAAAGAAAAAAAAAACACGTTTGCTTCAACAGAATACAAATTTTCCAATTTTCAGTTTACTGCAAAGCTCAATTAATAATTAGTATTTTGCTTATTCCAGTGGTAACACTTCAAGTTAAAATTCGGTGTGAAAATGGCGTTACAATGCTATAGAGCAGTGACACGACGTAGTATTATTGTATTTAATTCTATGCTGGAGCCTTAATGGGTTAGCTGCAAGGGGCACTGAAGAGAGAAACAGAACGGCGTCATACTGAAGCCGATGCTGTGAAGAGTGATTTCTTAGACCTAAAACGCGCGATTTTTGTTGTTGGAAAACACAACGTTATTTTAAGCCTAAGAAATCCGCTCTTCCGTTGTTTTTCCGTCCATTTTTATGTAGTGCACCTTGTAGTTATGCCCTCCAAAACCCATACTGGTGCCAATCTGGGGCCAATATGGCGGCAAATGTCACTGCTCTATACTAATTTACGGTAAAACGAAATATCTTTATTAATGTTAATGAATTAGTAATAACAATTTTGCTTTCGGTTCGAACCATACTAACGCTGATTTCATCCAAGAACAACGAGCTTTAAATGGCAATTACATCCATTTAGACATGCATTTTTAACTTTTGGATCACTTACACAATAACTAAACACAAGAATTGCTGTAAGAATACGTTACTTACATCCGATACAACAATTTAATTACTGCATCACCAAAACATGTAAGGAGTACCGCCATTGTTTCACGCGAAACAACCGAAATTAATGCCGCCAGATGGAGCTGATCTGTTTCGACTCTGCCGACAGAAGCCCACTGAGATAGCTGTGTTGGATGTGAGTAGCTCAAGCGTCTGACGGCCTTAGCTGGCCACTACTGTCGTGCTGTTCGTTTACCAGTTATTTAAAAAAAAAACAAGCGGCTACAGCGACTGCCTAGTCGCACCAGTCTTCTGTACATTTCCTCCACGTCCAATGTTGAGGCGCACACCTCTATCATGCACTACAACGGCTGTCTCTATTATACTAATCTAAAAGCAGTAACCATCACTATTGCTGGTTAAAAATGTGTTAGCTTTTAGGCCTATTTTACATTTTAGGCTTAGGCCTAATTGTCAGCTTTTAGGCCTAATTTTAACGAGCAGTTTTAATTTCGTAAGTAGCAGCTAACGGAGAGTTGAATTGTATAGTAAGCATATTCATTTTGCAACACGGTGCGCCTTCAGGTACACAATTACAGTGTTAACAACGTAATGCGCAACGTAGCCTATATAGATCAGTGGGGAAGTGATGAGAGAGACGCTGTTGCACTCGTAGCAACTTGACGTTGCCGTGGTAACATGATTTTAGGCGTAATTTTCATTTTTTAGGCCCAATTTAGGCCTACTTAGGACTAAAAAGAGACAAAGGGGGGGGGGAAGGGGGAAATCGAACATGGAGTTGTCTTCGAATCTACTCGAGCCAAATTACTTCATCTGAGAATGAATTTTTTTTTTAACTGCGAGGAACGCAGTTCCTTTCTTAGTTGGCCTTGTATTACTACGCGTTTCGCGAAACGGTGCGATAGTAGCATGCGTTTGTGGCGATCGGCGTGTGGCTGTAAAAGGCAGGTGGAGTTTACTTTTAAACTCGACTCGCCCCATGCTCGAGATGTTCCGGTATTTTCTACAGTCGACGCTTGACTCTGGTGACGAGGGAAGTGGTTTGCGACGGTGTGCGCATGCGTCTTCACTCACGGGAGACGTTAAAGGCGTCGGTTCACCATTTGGATAACGTCGGCCATATTCTAAACACAACATCCACGTTTCAAATTCTCCGTCATCCAATAGGCTGATGTGGGTCACGTGATCTCATTTTACTTATGAAAATCGCGGCCAGGGTAGATTAGTAGGCAGTGACGCTTTTCTAAAAACATGAAATAAAATAACACCTACTTCCATCAAGGGCACCAGAAGGCAGCACTCGTCAGGCCAAACTTGAAATAAAAAATGGCGGCATCGTTACCATGGTAACCACGGCAATAGCGACAATACCTTCGGAAATTGCGGGGGCAACATACGAAGTTGAAGAACTTATTCTGTGTGCGATTCAAACCATATTCAGTTCGTTACAAGAAATGTGCACCACGGAAAAAAAACTTAAAGGCACATAAATTCTTCCGGTATGTCGTTCAACCCGTTGAGAATAGCGTTTGCAACATTTGCACAGGTTAGAGTTAATGTCTCAAAACAAAATCATCTAGCATGAAAGAAAAAAACTAAGAAAATGGCTATTTTTGGCAACATTTACATACGTTTGAACTAATGTCGCAAAACTAAGTCGTACAGGAAAGCCAACAGGGACTCATGTGCCTTTAAGTCTAAGGTGATGCACAGAACGTTTCTCGAAACACAAAATCATGCGTTATGCCAAGAATTTTTAGCGCTACGCGTAACTACAACGTTGGATAAAAAAAAGTAAAACTTGATCAGACAGTTCTGATATCTCTTAAAATTATTTTTATGTCCCAATCTGACATATGATAGTTTTTAAGTGATTAATTTTGTATTTTATCGTGATCAGTTTGATTTAGTGACGTTAAATAGCTTCGATCCCCATGATGCATTTAGACTGGGAGCTACTGCCAGTTTTTTCCTAATTTTGAGTCGGAAAGGTTTGAGGTACTTGATGTATAGGCAGTGCCCAACTGAGAACAAATATGCAATTCTTAAGCCAGTCCTTGGGTCAAAGGTCATCTTAAATATTTAGAAAAGTCACCGTTTTAACTAAATTCGCATGCCGGCAAATTTTTTCTCCCAAAAAAACTCATCTTGATGTATAAAAAAATACACGATGCTTAAGAATGCAACTTTCAAGTCAATAAATCGATTAAGAATCGATTAATATCGATTAAAAGTCACAACTTACCTAAATTTGAGTATTCCGAAAAATTCTTTCACCAAAAGATTCCTTAACATGTGTAGAAAGAGGATTGACACTTAAGAATGGACAAAAGCGGTCAATAAGGGGCTCGTGTTGGTGTATAAAAAAAATACATGGTTCTTAAGAATTAGTCAGGGAGCAGTTGTAGGAAATTTAGGGCTACTGAGCACAATTTGCCAACTTTTATTTTTCACTTGGGATTTGTTGTTCACATCCAAGAAATATTTTTTCGCATGTTGAGATTGAAGTTGTTTGCAATAAACTAATCTACAATGTCACTCCCATACATGTTTTTCACATCTCTTATGGTTTTCGAAAAAATGGATTTTAGGCCATTTTCGGCCACTTTTTGGCTAATTTAATGCTAACAGACGTCTCACGTTGTCAACTTAGAACTTTCAACTGCTGATGCGTCGTTTCTAATTCAGGTGGATGGCTCCAATTAGATTCATTCGAAAGGTGTGAATTAATATCGTCTTTGCAACAAGGGTAGATGAAAGGGTCTACGACTGTTAGAAACCGAGCTACGGCCTTTTTACTAGGGGACGGTAAAAAGGCCGTAGTAAAACGGGAGTAGCTCGGCTCCTGACAGTCGTAGACCCTTTTAACTACCCTTGTTGCAAAGAAGACATTCCCACCTTTCGAATGAATATAATTGGAGTCATCCACCTGAATTAGAAACGACGCAGCAGCAGTTGAAAGTTGTAAGTTGACAAAGTGAGACGTCTGTAAGCATTAAATTAGCCAAAAAAATAGCCGAAATTGGCTTAAAATCCATTTATCTCGAAAACTATAAGAGATATGAAAAAATGTATGGGAGTGACATTGTAGATTTACATTATTGCAAAACATTTTCATCTCAACCGTTTTTGTGTATCAGTAATGGTTTTTAACGTTTTAAAAAGCCAGCAAGTGCACATGTATATAGTAAAATGCGACGTTTCGGGATTTATCATCCCGTTGTCAAGCAAAC
>JAHWFP010221401.1:17716-40008 GCA_023313725.1 Lithobius niger
GTTTGCTTGACAACGGGATGATAAATCCCGAAACGTCGCATTTTACTGTATACATGTGCACTTGCTGGCTTTTTAAAACGTTAACTACTTTTAGTGCTTTTATTCTGTCAATCAGTAATGGTTTTCGCATAATCGGCCAAATGGCAAAATTGTGCGCTATTTTGACCGCCATCATTGATGCCTAATACATTAAAAACTTATTGCCAAGATGGCATCATGTGGAAAACTATTCCTTGGGATGTAAACAACAACACCCAAGTGAAAAATAAAAGTTGGCAAATTGTGCTCAGTAGCTATAAATTTCCTACAACTGCTCCCTGACTAATTCATAAGCACCATGTATTTTTTTATACACCAACACGAGCCCCTTATTGACCGCTTTTGTCCATTCCTAAGTGTCAATCCTCTTCTACACATGTTAAGGAATCTTTTGGTGAATTTTCGGGTTCTCAAATTTATGTAAGTTGGTGACTTTTAATCGATATTAATCGATTTTTAATCGATTTATTGACTTGAAAGTTGCATTCTTAAGCATCGTGTATTTTTTTTATACATCAAGATGTGTTGTTTGGGAAAAAACAAATTGTCAGCATGCGAATTTAGTTAAAACGGTGACTTTTCTAAATATTTAAGATGACCTTTGACCCAATATGACTAGTTGCGCAGCTTAAGAATTCCAAATTTGTTCTCAGTTGGATACTGCCTACACATCAAGTACCTCAAACTTTTCTGACTCAAAATTAGGATAAAACTGACAGTAGCTCCCAGTCTATTTGTGCTTCCTGTTACTTGACGACAGTGCCCTCTGGTGGCAAATGGTTGAAAGCAGGTACAAGTTTCATCCAAATGTTTAGCGTTGTCAGACAACGAGTGGCACTTCCTATATTTTCTACCCTGATCACGGTAGTGCGAATAGTGTTGTTCCATTTTTTATTTACCGCTATTTTCTTTTTATTGCTCGAAGATTCTACGGTGCTGAATCAAGGAGTTGAAAGGGTGAAAAAGCGTCTTAATGGACGACGCACATAGACTCGGACTATGCTCATATGCTGTATTTTCGCTATTTCCGTGGATTAATTTTGAATTTTGGATGGACAACGTGCGGAGCTTCCCGGGTCGCCATTGCTTCATATGAAAGGTCATTCATTTGCCAATATACATACATATATATTTGCATATGAAAGGTCTTCATTTACCGATATTCATAGACTTACATTCGTTATGTTTAGACTGGATAGACTAAATTTACAACCACATTTAGTGTCGAGCCATGTGTGCACCCGTATTACGAAACTTCGTTCCATTTGGTGTTTTTGCCGTTGCTATTTTGCCATTATTCATGATTGACAGTTCTATTGCGAGCAGGATAAGGATTATCTGTCCAAGATTCAGGCGGTGGGTTGTAGCAAATTTGATTGTGCGTAGCCGACTTAGCAACTTATTTTGTTTCTCTGTTAAAACCCCTCATAGTAACGTCCGAAGTTCGCTCAAATTCAAGGAAAACCATTCATGTTTATTCACCATTCGTTCCCCAAGAACTAAAGTAGCTTCAGGGCTTCTCTACTTTGTGTCTTGAACTGTTCCTTCGCCATAACAAGGTTTTCTTCGTTATAACGAGAGTGCGACACGCCCCAACTAAATATCCAACCATATCACTCCAGTATTAAGCTTGCAAGAGGTCTGTCCGCAAGTTCGTAGCCACAATCATGTTCATTGTTGCTGCCTAGTCACATTTCGAAATTTATATACCCAAGTTGTGTAACTAGCTTATTCACTCATCATAACCGTGTAACGCCATATTAAATTAATAGAGCAAAAAAAACGGCTTCGCCTTCAGAAAAAAAAACATTAGAGCTCGTATCCCCATACTCACAGCCCTGAAAGTACACGAATAAAAACGGATTAGAGTTCACTCGAACGCAACGAACTATAATTTGTGTTCATTTTGTGTATGCATTTTTATCTTTCAATTTTGTAGCGTTTTGCTGTTTATGGCGTCTATGTATTTTGTTTGTGTTTGTGGGTTTACGTTTTGCGAATTGGAGTTCAAATTATAGTTCGTTGCGTTCGAGCGAACTCTAATCCGTTTTTATTCGTGTACCTTCAGGGCTGTGAGTATGGGGATACGAGCTCTAATGTTTTTCTTTTCTAAACGGCGAAGTCGTTTCTTGTTCAGTTAATTTGTTGGATTTTTTGCTTCCATTTTATATGTGTCCACTGTCCACTGATTTTTGTTTCGAAAAAACGGAACATTAGAAATGGTTGTCCCATGATTATTATTTGATGGCAACTCATTAGCGTATTTCTGGATTTAGCATGCGTCATCTCGATGAGTAGTTGATTCTGGATTGTTTCAGTATCGTGGCAACAATCGCGGAAACAATAATTCAACTGGCTACCCGAAGCCCGCATTGAAAAAGTAAATAAGTCACTTAGTCATGTCGGCCGCCTAATTTTGAGGCCAAATTTAAGACTTCGCACCCTAACCGGTTTAAAACTTGAAGATTTAAGGAAAAATCAAGACCATTTATTTCGGTTCTCCACAACGAGCAGCTAACTCAAACAACGACAATGTTAGTTTCCCGGCACCCAACCATCGTTGCATCTTGTTCGAGTGAGCTATAAGCCGATATTGTGCGCCTCGCCTATTGTTACCCCATTGTTACATGTTGCAGCATTGTAACATTTTGACATTGTTAGCCGCTCCGCCGCCGCCTCCGCCTCTTCCTCCTGTCCAATTTTCTGAAAATCTCGTGCGCAAACGAAGTGCTAATGTCCCCTCTATTAAATGTCTCCCGCTTGTTTTAAAACAAAAACGTTTGGTGTCTTCACTTTCGCAATGCTTTGCCAAGAGTGTACGTGAATTACTATATGGTTTTGCAAGTGTTCTTCCGCCTCCTCCTACTCGCTCTAGCACGGTGGGTTGCTTGACGCTGAACATCGGGACCTATCAACAGTGAGTACTAATGTTAACCTTTGCCCCCAACTAAAACAAATCGCCACAGCACAATCTCGGCCCCCCCCCCCCGATAACGGTTTTTTTTTCTGACACAAATACATTTTTCGGGTTTATCAAATACATCAGCTCCCACTCATGGGGTCGAGATTGTGCAGGAGCCACTGTGCAGCACACAACGGCTCCTGCACACTGACAACCCCATGAGTGGGAGATAAAAGTTTTTGATAAACGTTAAAAATGTATATAGTATTCTCGAAAGTTAAATTGTGATGATCAGTCCGGTCCAAGGCAAAAGCATTGTATGTCTCCACACTGTATGCCGCCAAGTTGTTGTTTGAATGCTGTTGTTGTTGTTGCATGGAGTGGTTAACGCTCGTTAAACCCTTTGAAACCCTTTGTTGTTGCATGAAGGCGGCAAGCGTAAGCATGTGTCTTTATCTGAAGCAAACGTTTTCCAGACTACAACGAGTAGCTGGATAAAATACTTGCATGCGACAAAAACGGCTGAAAATCTGTTGGACAGACAGGCATTACGTCCTTATAATGTAGGCCAACGATTTTGGTTCGTCGTACGACTCTTTCTAGGAACAAATTGTTACCAAAGATCGTTGATAATGTGTTGACTAGCTAGCTACTAGTGGCCCGGAAGTCATGTTAATTTCCATAGACTTTAAGAAGCCGATCGTGAACGACTCAGAAGACCTTTTGAAACAAAAGTTACTGTGAGCATTGGGCGACATTAATTCTACATACCTTTGGTGGTTTGGGAATGGAGGGTCCTTGGGTTAGTGAGCTAACTGGCGCGTTGAGGGACTATGGATTGCTAAAGTATTGTTCGTAACCCTAAAAGTATTGTTCGGTATTGTTAGAAGCATTGTGTGGATCGCTTATCTCGTGTATTTGCAGGTGCATGTTAAGGCGCTGGTGAAGGTGGTGATGTATTCTCTCCATTAACGCTAATCACAATTGTGTATTTTAAATAGGGACCGTCCTACACCCATTGAAAGGTGTTGTCGTAATGGCAAGCGCCGAAAGAATACGCAGATTTTCGATTTTAAAGTGATCCTATGAGCCATCTAATTACCATAGATGGACATACGTCGGCTATTCTGAAAGGTGGTGATGTATTCTTTCCAGAAATGCTAATCACAATTGTGTATCTTAAATAGGGACCGTCCTACGCCTATTCAAAGGTATTGTCGTAAGTGCGTAACGGCGAAAGACTATGCGATGTTTTATTTCAAAGTACTCCTATGAGCTGTCTAATTACCCTAGATAGACATAGGCTCTACTAAAGGAGGGGCTGTATTCTTTCCATCAATACGAATAACAGTTGTTTATCTTAAATAGGGACTGTCCTACGCCCATTGAAAGGTGTTGTTGTAATACCATAGCTGCGAAAGAGCCTGGTGATTTTCGATTTTAAAGTACTCCTATGAGCTAAATTTGCCATGCCTAATTGCATTGAACGAAAGAATACGTCGCCACCTTTAAAATGAGCCTAAGTATGTCCATCCAGGGTAATTAGATAGCTCGTAAGAAGACTTTGAAATCGAAACTCACTATACTTTTTCGCCGCTATGCCATTATGACAACACCTTTTAATGGGCGTAGGACGACTCCTATTTGAGATACACAATGTAATTAGCATTGAAGGAAATAATACATCGCCACCTTTCAGAAGGGCCTAAGTATGTCCATATAGGATAATTAGATAGCTTATAGGATACTTTTAAAATAGAAAATCAGCCTATTCTTTCGCCACTACGCCATTACGACAACACCTTTCAATGGGTGTAGGACGGTCCCTATTTAAGATACATAATTGTGATTAGCATTGATGGAAAAAAAACATCTCCACCTTTCAGAAGAGCATAAGTATGTCAAATTGGGGTAATTATAGAGGTAACAGCAAAGGTGCATCGTCAGGAATGCTATACACTGTTATACTAAATGTACTATTTTCCGTCAATTTGGCATAAAATTACAAATTTGTACCCCTAACTTTACGTCAAATTTGAACAGGACCTTTCCTAGACGACCTAGACTTGTATTCTGTGTTTTTCGATCTGATCAACGGTTAAGATGTTAAAGCAAAGAAACTGTCTTTTGGCCACCAATTTTGACCTTTTTTTTTCTATTTAAAATTTTGACGAGCCTTATGTCAGCCGAAGCAATTAATGCTTGTATAGCTGACTAATCCGGCTCAATTTTGAACATTACCAGAATTTTTTTTTTGAGAAGAAGCAATCTGGTAAAGGGAGGTGCCAGCCCAGGTATTCGATCTGGGAAACCTCCGATCATCGTCGAGGCCGAAAGATTGTCCAGAATTAGCCAGAATACATCCCATAGCCTTTGAAGGAGCATGGTAGCCTCTCACGCTACCCTGGCCGACAGTCCTGGCGGGGACTTTGCCAAGGTCCCCTTTCCAGGGGTTCGACCAGAACCACAAACCTCCAGCAATCAGGCTGAGCTCTCTCACCGCTCAGCCACTCTGACACAATGATGACCATCTGAAGTTGACCATCAGTTTGATCTTCATTAAAAAAATTGTCCAAAGATGCCAGGGTGGCATCATTCAGATTCTGACTAAGGGAATGTAGAAGGCCAACTTCCAGCAAAAAAACTTTTGTTATACCTTACATCAAGGTTCGGTCAATCTTCTACCCGACTATAATTTCAGTCAAATAAAACTCTCAAGCGTAGGCGTGGGTGTGAAGATGTATTGTCCCTTTTTTTTTTAAATCAGCATTAAAAAAATTATTTTTCCTTTCTTAACTTAATGTTAGAACTTAGAAAGTAAAAAAACTGGTGTTCTAATTTATCCTATCCTAAACGAAGTTAGTACTGCCTTCAGACATTAATTAAGGCTACACTAACTTGCAAAGAATGAAGAGAAGAGACCGACACGACCGAGACGATATCGAAACAGTCTCGACATAAGAAGCAACGTGAAAAATGCACAAGATGAATTATTCTGGCGTTTTTAATATCAATCAAGAATTTATGTGCTATAGGGAAGTGTTACGTGTAGAGATGTGACGACATGCATTAATAGTTTTTTTTCCGTAGTTGGAAGAGGTGTGCCTTTCAATCATCAGGTGCACCTTTCAATCATCTGACAATCAGTAGGTTCCCGTTTCGGATGTAACTTCAGATGGAGGAACTATGTTAGCGACGACTCCTTGCGTCTGACTATAACAATAAAACGCTCATTTTAAGTAAACAAAGCGAGGCCTTAATACTCGACTGGATTGAATTTTTGGTGTTTGTCTGTTTGGCACACAATAATGTTAGCAATTTTGTTCTCAGTTGGTTCATATTTACAAGCAATGGACCTCTGGTGCATGAAATAAATCAGGTCAAAGATAAAATTCCCGTTTGAAATATTTTAGGGGTGGGAGACGAAATTTGACGTAGAGCATTAGTTTTATAAATACGGATGCAAACCTATTTACGTTGCCTTTTGGACTTATATGTCAGACTGCCTCAGCGGGGAATCGAACCCGGGAACTTTGAAATCAAAGGCCAAGATCCTACTGCTGAGCCATACTGACACGGCCAAGTCAGTATGGCTCAGCAGTAGGATCTTGCCCTTTGATTTCAAAGGTCCCGGGTTCGATTCCCCATTGAGACAGTCTGACATATAAGTCCAAAAGGCAATCCGTATTTATTAAACCAATCTCGAGCCCATTGGCTTTCCGTCCCGTATTACGTAGAGCTTTGGGCAGAAATCGTATAGGTTTCTGCTTCTCTCGCTCGGCCGAGTAATTGTTATCTTCACAACTCAGTTATATGCCATACCATGAAGAGGTACAAATTCCTGAAACGAACCAAAACTCTTGTTAGTTTTTAAACAATCACACAATAACAATTAAAACAAAAACAATTAAAGTTGTTATTTTACTACACCCTCTGCCATTCCTCAAAGCGCTACAGAATTTTCTTTACCGAAATTAATACTTCATTAATATAGCCCCCACAAATATTTATAATTCAACAGCCCGGCAATGTGTGTTAAGTCCAAACTCTATTACGTGTCCAACAAGAACAAACACTCAAAATTGTTCACATTATGAAATTCAGTTAAACCCGTCCCCTACCTCTACTAAGCAGATGGTTATCGTGTACTACTTCTCCCTTCCCTTGCTTCAACACTATTTCAGAGTGCTGCGTTTTTTAATTGCACTCTAGCTTCTCCCCTTCCATCACCAACTCCACTCCAGTAATGAAACATTATCCCTCGACCCCAGGAAAGGATTAACGACTTTTTTTAAGGGCCCTTTGGGGGCACTGTACCAAAAATTCCATTTCTGAATGTTTTTTCCCCCTACTATTTTAAAGCTAAACTTCTCAGCAATACTTTGTAATGAAAAACTGTCACACACCATCTACTTTGCATATTTTTCTTTCTCTTTATGTTACTATACTAGACATATAAGTAAGGCATGAAGATATTGGGGTACTAAAATTTGAAACATGGTCACCAACTCTCTAATACTTTGTTGCCAAATCTGGATTTGGTTAAAGATTTCAGCGTCTGGTTTTCTCAGAAATTAAAATCCGGGGATAATCCGGAGAAAATCCTAGTTGGGGCATTTAAAGTTTATGCTGTAGACCCTTACTGGAATTTGCTAGTCTTGTGTGGTACCCGTCTTTGTGTTACTGATTGAACTGACTCTGGCCAACGTAAATTCTTGAAATTCTCGACTGGGATAAAGAAAGGGTGGAAAGGAACAAAGTATTCTAGGTAAAAGTTAAAAGTTAACAACTTAAAAAGTATTACTTGCATTGCAAAGTTATAACGCAGGTAAAAGCTTCAAAAAGTTTAAAAAGTGAAGTTAACCTTAAAGTATTTCTAAAAGCCATCTAACATTTAGGGTACTTAGCCTATTTGTTTAGTAGAATAAGCTAAGAGTGATGCAAGTATTATTTCAAGGTAATTGAATAGTAACCAGAGCAAGTTTTACAGTAACGCCAGTCATCTTACTTTGGTGAGAAGCTACCCTTAAGGAATGCATTGCCGCTGTCGGATAATGGTGTAATATTTAAAAGGTTTCACGTTTATTAATTAGTGTTAGTACCACTAATTAAGTTTAATCTTTCTGGTTGCGCTAAAACTTAGCAAGCGTGGCGAGAAGTATTGTTCATGTTTAAAAGTATCTTTGCAAGAGTTAGCAAGTAGCTGGTAAAATCTTAAATTTCAACGTTAGTTTAAGGGGAAAAAGCATTATTTTTAGTGCGCCGTATAAACTAAACAGTTAAATAACTTTTCTTCCTGCCGCTTATGAACGGCGAAAACGAGTTCGAAGTTAAATTTAAGGATGCGTCTATGAAATGAAGTCAAGAGTGGAGTGAAAGTTTAAATGCTACCTTGGCTTTAGATACTGCCAGTTCGGAGAACAGCGTCATAAGTGTTACAATGCTGCCAACTACACAAGCACTTAAAAAAATAGACGAGTTCGACTCTAGAGGTCGACCGAATTTCGGTTTCGGTTTCGGTTTCGGTTCTGGTTTCGGCCAAAAAAGTTATAGGTCAGTTTCGGTTTCGGCCGGAACCGAATAACTAGTTTCGGTTATGGTTTCGGTTTCGGATGAATTCTATGCTGCAGTTTCGGTAAAACCGAAACCAATTCCCCTCCTGGCAGTAGCCAATTTCCGCGTAGTCTAACTAGGCCCAGTGGTACCAACATCCAGATCCTGTTTTATTCTGCCATGCCCCCATGATAAATACATTTTTTTTCAATCCATAGTTAATCATATTTATAATGCCATCGTTGCAATGCAGGAAATTTATGCTTTAATTGTCTTTATTTACGTTTTCAATCCAGGCTTATACTCATTGAATGAAACCCTTTTCTGGTGCTCTGGATCTCCCTTACTGACACGAGTTAATCGTTTTAAAATAAAAAATAAAAACTAGCAAGCAGAAATAAAATGCAAACGAAAGTCATGAATTATTTACGTAAGATTGACATTTTTTTAGGTGTGGGGGTGAAGGGCGCGCATGGATTTGCTCAGCCTAGCGTCAGAAAAGAGGTAAACCGGTCTCTGCCTCCCAGTCTAGTCTACGTCTGTGAAAAACCATACACTCACGATTTTATCCTTACTTTTTGTCTAATTATTAGAAGTGATATTATTAATGTTAGGTTTTGATTCCGGTTTCGGTAGTGGTTTTGGTTTCGGCCGAAACTGAATTGCCAGTTTCGGTAGCGATTTCGGTTTCGGCCGAAACCAAATCTCCGGTTTCGGTAGTGGTTTGGGTTTCGGTTGAAAGTGAAAAATGTGGTTTCGGTCGACCACTATTCGACTCTAATATTGAAACATGGGCTGTTTATTTCGAAAGAGTAGTGCTTAATTTTGCCACTTATGACATTCTTGCATATAAACAAGTAGAAATGTTGCTAACAAGTGTAGTGCTAAGGCCTACGGTTTACTTCGAAACATATGTGAACCGGATGCACCTTCTACAAAAACCGCAAGTCAATTAACACCTTGTTAACTGATAATTTGTGTCCAAAAACAAATTATTTCTGCAAAAGAGTCGCTTTCCAGAAGCGAGTGAGGATAAGAAAAACGAAAACACTGGAATGAAGTATGTTGAAAAGAGTGGCCCATAGTGCACAAAGTCAAACCTACCCTTTTTTGACGTTTCGAGCTGACAACAGCTCATTATCAAGTGAATAAAAAACACAATACACTTAATACACAATACACATACACAATACACTTAATACACATACATGACAGCCGAATGCAGGCAAAACTGCCTTATACTATTTTAGGTTCTGGTTGGCCACTCGAAAAGTTGTATTTTATGAACACGCTTATGGACTATAATGTTAGCGGTGACTGGAACCTTGTACGCTCATTGAGTGGCTGGCGTACATAATGTCTGCGGCGGGAGGCCTAACCCTAACTTTGGCTGTCGGTACGGTTTTTGCTACTGACAAACGTCTTACCGTTCACCGAGATAGACCAGTGGCAATGCCGGCCTCTTGAATTTGTTGTTTCAGCATCCGTGTTGAGTACAGAGCCTTGATGTATTTGAAGACATTCCAAACAATCTTCCTAGCCTACAAATTGAAAGGTTTTTTGCGTTGGGAAGGCGATGAAGCGAGCGATACGGTAGCCATATTGGTTCGTCTGCTCGAAGAGAAATTTTACCAGGCGTGATCAATCCATTTTCCGAAAATCTGCGCGAATGGCCAACCAGAATCTAAAATAGTATAGTCACAAAACAATTCGAACAATTTTTAAAAGAAGAATTCAAAAATTAATAAAATTAAAAAAAAAAAAAAGGAAGAGGACAGCGACCTTTTTGCGTTGGCACAAGAAGTGGTGACTATTGAGTGCAGTCAGGGTTTAATTAATTTTCCCCTGGTGGCGAGCGTGTCAAACAGTTATTTCTATGGTACCCAAACAGTTATTTCAATGGTGCTTTGGTATCGAAATTTGATAATACAGAACTCTCTGAAGAGTGCTAGGCATGCTTTAAATTTGTTGTCATTAGTGTGCAGATGATTATGAACCTGAGTGTCGTGCAAAGCGATGCACATAGCTTCAAGGTAATAAGCCTTGTACGAATATGTGGGATTTGGAAAAGAATTTTAGTGTTAGAAATGGCAGGTTTTTTTTTTAAATGCCGGACTAATGAGTTGTTGTTGTAACGCAGTTTAAAATTCGATTTACGGGATCTTAATCGTTATATTAGCCTTTGTTCACTGTGTCCAATGTAGGTGGCACCACATGCTTTATTTTCACAAGGAATTTGGTGTATGGTGTTTCGTTTTAGGGGTGCTGGAAGTTTGAAGTCAGGCTGCATTGTCTTTTGAAGAGACAGTTTAAGATTTGATTGATTTTTGGTGGCCGGTCGACTGCCCTAAGTGTGTCGAAGAGATCGAAGGAGTTCAGTTACACCGTGAATGTATGGAGTGACAATAAAGTTAGCAGTTTTCGAATTTGCAGGGAGAGGGGGGGGGGATATTTTTGTGAAGTAGCCAAGTTAGGCTAGAAATCCTAGTGATAAGGTGGAGTGGGTAGCCACAATTGACGTATTTAAAAATGATATAACGAAATTCAGTCAAGAGGTGTTGTGGATGAGTGGTGTGAGCACTCACTGTATGTAATTCATTTTAAGGATGCTAAGTTTATAAATAGGCTCCGTACATGGGTGGAAAAATGGAACAAAGGCTGATATGACTTTGTGCACTTTGGGCTGTTCTTTTCAACAAGCAAGAACAGGCAACAGGTGAATCAATAGCCAGTTGTATACTGAGTTAACATATAACGTTAGAGTTTCAAAATGGGGTTACAGATGGAACTAAGCTGGAGACTATGCTGCGAGACAAGTGCATTGCAAGAATCCGGATCCCGAACACCCAAAAGCTGCTACCCCTATAAAGTCACATTTGATTCAGACTGTACGTTTGCCCTCGCTCAGGAATTAGCAGACAAAAATGTATCTTGTTTCCAGGGGTCTTCCGGCCACCAAGTGAAAAATAAACCCCCAAACTTTAAAAAAGTCGTAACGACAGTACATGCTTCTGTTGTGGTTATCCAAATCACATGAAAGCAGTCTGCAGGTATAAAAGCACACCTGTTCAGCTTGTGGAGTCGCGGGGCATCTCATCCATGTCCGTAGGTCTAAAAAACCTGAGGGGGCAGCATGGTATGCATATATCGTAAACCAATAACAATACAGACTGCTAGTAAAAGGAAAAATCATAAGTGTAATCGGAAAAAAGCACATATGTTAAAGGAGTCTGTAAATTCTGACTCGGACGTCACTAGTGGTGAGGCAGAAAGCCCTGCCTCTGAACTTAATACTTTCACTTGGAGTCTTCAAATGGCTTGAGGGCACACTGAACAATCCATTAAAAGTTGATTCTGGTTCAGATACTGCTTTGTTACAAGCTGGTTGGTACCAGACGAATTTTGCTAATGTTTAACTCACCCCTACAAATTAATATTACTCTAAAATCATGGGTAGGGGCAGAAGTTAAACCAATGGGTACAATAAAATTAAATGTAATATTAAGCAATCGGAATTAAAGTTTTTTTGCAGTAATTTCTCCAGGCAAACAGCCGGTGTTGCTTTGGATGACAAAGTTTAAACTTCAATCCAACTTCTAGATAGAAGTTGGATTGACGTGAATCTATTTCACAAAGTGGAAGTTGATACTCCTGAAACTGTCATACAAGAAACAAATTTTGTCTCTGACGATGAAGGTTTGCCAGGTTCCCCGATTTGTTTTTTCCAGGATCTTAGTACCTTAAGAGGCTTCAAGACCAGTATAAAACTTAAAGTTCATGCAGTACCAAAATATTGTGAGTCCCGACCTGTATCCCTAGCAGTTGGAAGCAAGGTCGAAGCCGAATTCAACCAACTTGTGTGGGAGGGCATTCTAAAATCTGTAGTTTGTTGAGCTTGGGCACCGCCCACTGTCCTTGTGTTCAAGCCTAACAGGGACGTTAAAATTGTGGGAGATTACTCAGCACGGTAAATCCTCAACTAGAGACAGAGTACTACCCCATGCCTAGGCGGAGGATTTGTTCAGTCAGCTTGCAGGTTGTAACACATTTTTGAACACTTGCAAAAGGTAAGAGAATATACTTGAAAATAAAATTACCTTTGCTGTACGAACAACAACATATGAAATGTGTTAGCAGGTAGTGTAAAGTTGGCCTCTGTCTCCCATGCTACAGAGAAAATTTTGATGCACAAATTCTGCACCATTTCTTAGTACTTTTAAACAAAATAAAGAATATAAGCCTTATACGGCTTGGTATAAATACATACAAAATTTATTAAAATCCATCGGATCATATTGTCGAATATCTAGGCGTAAGCTTAAATCACAAAACAAGTGTTTGTCGTATTGGAGTTCAGACATTTTTTATACAGCGCTTTCTACAGACCAAACCATTTGTCGGTTATACGGAAATGGTTTTAGCCCACTTTTTAGAAATGGCTACACAGGCTGTATGCGGACGTTAAAAACTTTTTTTGGAGTTCCTTACTTCCTTCACCCCACCAGATGTTAGGACCAATTTGTTGTCCCCTTCTATAAACATCTAGATCTTAGGACTCACTGACGGAAAAGCTAGGGCAGGAAAAAAAGGAAATTCGGGATTTTAAAAAGGCATTTGGAGTAAAACTTGCACCTCTACAGATTATGTTTTTGAAATAGAATGATCGCTCAAATAGCTAAATTGGTCAAGTATTGATGAACTCAGTTGACGAGTGGCGATATCGATGAACACGTAATGGGCATGATCTGGAGAAAACTGGTTCGCTGGTTCGAAGCCAAGCCCCGTCACTTAAATGAGACTTTAAAGTGCATAAAGGTGGTTTATTGCAAAACAGTTAATATTCTCTAGGTTTTTGCTTTTGATTTACTTCCAATTTACATTTGTAGGCATCAGATCTCACAGTAAAATAAAGAAACAATGATAGTAAATGGTTGCTGTTTATTAACCATAATTTTATACGTAATATTACACAACGTCATCTACCGTTTGTTTCTTTCGATCCAGTCCAGGAAGTGAGATACTTCGGTGTATATACCAGCAGTCTCGGGACGGGCACAGCCTATACCCCACGACACAATACCAGCCAAGTAAACACGGTTGTTTTCAACACACACAAGGGGGCCACCAGAATCACCCTGTAAGGAAAGAGAACCGTATCGTATAACAGCTGGGGCGCGTTTACCGTCGTTTTATTCCCTTCCTAACTTAATGTAAACCTCATCATACCCGGCAAGCGTCCCTTCCACCTTGATCGAATCCAGCGCACAACATATAATCTTTGATGGCGGATTGGCTATATTGTTGACGGCACGTAGCATCAGTAATCAGAGGGACGGACACTTCCATCAGCGTATTGGACAAAACGTTGCCACCTGAAATCATACACGAAACAGACATTGCTAAATATCTTCTAGGGATACACACACCAATTCATAGAGATGGTCATTTAATTTGTATGGATGGAAGTCAATCGGACTATTTTCGCCTTGACTGATATCACCCAAGGACTCCAAAGAATTACGAATACCCTAACATCATTTTTAAACAATTTTAAGTCAAAAACATTTTAAATTGTTTTCTTATAATAATAATAATAATAATAATAATAATAAATAATTTTACAGCAAAGAAACTGTATCGGAGAGCAAAGGAAAGGACTACCTCCACTTAATCGCAAACCGAAATTACACGTGACTCTGAATGATATTAAAAACAGTAAAAAGTAAAACAGTGCAGGTTCTTATACCCTACGTCTTATATAAAGCAATTTTTTTTAAAAAACACTTCATAAATCTGGAAAGATCTACACCCATAACAGCCTTTTTAAATTTCCGCAGGGAACCGCCAAGACCGCTTCCGATGGGATAGAGTTCCAAACTGGGACAACCCGATTAACTTTTATAGGTATGGTTCCGTGCACGTGCCTTCACATGTTTGACTTAAAAGACCGAGGCTTTCAGCCCACTGACATGCTCGCAAGATACTAGTGGATATAATAATTATGGGTGGGAAGTAAGATTCATGCCTCCGATGAATGCCTTCAACATTACGGTGAAGAATTAAGCAGTAAATAAACGTATAAGTACAAGGAAAAAAAAGAGTCACCTTCACGGAGAGTTCCCCATCCACTGACGGTGCAGTAGCCATTGAAAGCGTGTTTCTGAGCTGATGGGAGGCAGACTGGGGTGACATAGGGGGATCTGAAGTCCAGGGGAGTGGCCAACTTGATCAGGGCAATATCGTTGATATAGCCGTTGCTGTAACAAGAAGATAATAAACTGTGGTTTCGTGCGAGTGCTTTCAATTTCGTTTTGATTAATCATCAAAGTTATATATAAAATATAAAAAAATATACCGGTTGTAGGATTCGTGTTGGATGATACGGGAAACAGCCACGCGCTGTTCAGTTCCGTCGTTGCTACTAAGACGGTAATCTCCAGCCACGACCTGGAGGTCGCTGGGACTCGTGCTGCAATACATTACATTTTGTGTTATTTCATGATGTATTACGTGATTACCTCGGTAGAGAATTTCTTATCGACTGGTTGATTTATTGAACAATTTATTTCGAATACAAAATATAGAAGATACTGAGCCCATACCCTTCAGTACAGTGAGCAGCAGTGATGACCCAGTTGTGATCGATCACACTGCCTCCGCAGAAATGCGAGTAACCGTTCCACGATCTCATTTGCAGAGATACCTAGAAAAGCACACAAACATACCTTTCATAAAGTACTGGGCCCAACAGAAGTGTCGAACAGAATATTTGTTTTTCCTGGTATGCCCACTTACCTGCCAGGGATATTCACCATGCTGAGCGGCCTGGCCTCCAACTATCTTATCGAAATCATCAGGATTGCCGTTTCGTTGTCCACAGCCAGTGACTAGAAAGAAAACAACAGAAATGTATGAAGTATTTAAAATCTGACTTAAGAACAAAAATGCTTAAATCCACATTTTGATGAAACATTTAAACGGTGTGTTTACTTAAGTGGCTAATGGCAACAAACCAGTGCAGAAATTTTACGTACTTAGAACAATGTTGAAATTATCTTCTGCAGATGTTGAAAATGTTCGATAATTTGTTGACAGTAACACTCACCAAGGTCCATAGCTTCTTACATAAAATATTTCAACATCAATCGATGCGATGCCTTCCAGTAATGTTTACGTGTTACTGTGATTCTCAACAAGACTTAGTGTATCGAGTTTTGCAAACATGGTTGATGTTGGTGATTTAGCTTTTTCAGAGGATGGCATTGAAATCACTGATGTCAAAATAGAAACTGTAGGTGGTCCTGGTTTATTTTACGGTATACTTACTCTTTCATAATAGAATTTGTTTTGAAAAATCTAACATTTAATTGACTTATACAAATGTGACAAACGTGCTCCTCTCTACTGTGCTTTATACTATTTGAGGCAGTTTTCTCGGATACCGAGTGAAGAGGTGGCCGTAAAATCCCTTTCAAGTTAGGCCTATAGTATACCAAGTTATTTTCAAATATCACGTAAACACCACGTTTCAAGATAACGATGTTGTTATCGTGAAACAACACGTTAATGACTGAATTATAACTAGGTTCGGGGGGGGGGGGGGGCACGACGAATAAACAAACGAAAACATTTGGAATGTTAAATGAATGTCACCGGCCCTTCCCGCCTTCACCATTCCCACCTTCTCCTTCAACGCTCCGTTATGTTTTATTACTAACAGGCCCTGACAAACACTTTGCCGTAACATCAGGTTCTATTTCGAATTGAGGGGACGGAATGCTCGTATCACGATTTTTGTTCTATGAACAACCCGTAATGAAACAACCGGCTACAGCGACTGCCTAGTCGCACCGGTCTTCTGTACAGTTCATCCACTTCCAATATTGAGGCGCACACATCTATCACGCACTACAACAGCTATCTCTATTATACTAATCTAATAGACGAAAATTGATAATTTTCGAAACGTTGTTTGTTTTTTTATGTAGCACTGCTTGGTTTGCCTTCACATTATCAATACTAATCTAAAGGCAATAACCATCACAATTGCCTGTTTAAAATGTGTTACCTTTTAGGCCTATTTTACATTTTAGGAGTAATTGTCAGCTTTTAAGCCTAATTTTAACCAGCAGTTTTAATTTCGTAAGTAGCAGCTAACGGAGATTTGGACTGTATAGTAAGCATATTCATTTTTGAAACATGGTGTGCCTTCGGACACACAGTTACGTGTTACAACGTAACTCGCAACGTAGCCTATATAGATCAGTGGTGTAGGGAAGTGACGAGAGAGATGCTGTTGATGAATCCAACAGCGGGACGTAGCAACTTGACGATGCAGTGGTAACATGATTTTAGGCCTAATTTTCATTGTTTAGGCCTAACTTTTTTTAATGCAGTTTTAATTTCGCCAGTAGCCTAATGGTGAATTTGTTTCGATGGTAAGCCTATTCATTCATGTAACCATGTGACGAGACTATTTTAAACGAAGCTGAAATCCATTTGTTTTTATTGCGTGTTATTTTAGGATTTCAATTCGACGATTAAATGTTATTATTTAATTTAGTTACGTCGAAGAAGTCTACAAGCTATAAGGAAGTAACGATGTTTTAATTTGCCATATTATTTAACTAAGTTCTCACACTGAATCTAACGTTGTAAACCGTGGTCGTCAATATCTGGTACCGTTGCGAAGTTGAAAAGAGCGACGGATGGACGGACAAAGTCGTTGCAATAGTCGTCTCAGCCGGTACGGCTGTACAGAAGACTAAAAGGAACGAATGAAAATACGTTGTCAGCCCATGTTGTATTATTCAAGGAAGAGTTTTACCTTTGGATTACATTTCCTTCCACCATGGCACGCCTAACTACAAACCCACTGAATATCAGTTAATTCGTGAGTACAAGTTTTAACGTTCTTCCACAAACGAACAAGTTTCGATTTAGACCTAACAAAAGAAAAGGAAAAAAATATAACAATAAATAATTTTTTATTTTTCATCCTGGCAGAACCCAGCCTACTTGCGCGAAGGAGTTGATTTGGTCGATGATTGGAAAGGGAACCCTGCCAACGTCTGTGCCAATCAGAGTAGTGTGAGAGACTATCATGCTTCTTCAGCGGCTATGGGATTTATTCTAGCTTATTCTGCAGATTATCTCGGTCACCCAGAAATGATCGGAGGTTCCTCGGTTAGTATCCCCGGGTTTGCCCTCCTTTACTAGACTTCTTTCTTCTTCAAAATTTAGCCGGCTAATCAAGAAACATGCTAGTGTGTCGCCCGCCAAGTTAAACGATAACATCCAGATAAAATATATATACAAGCATGGCGACCACTCTTTGTGGCTTTACAGCTAAGGTAGTTTGGCTGTTTTCAGCCACCTGAGGACAAATAACAATGCGACAAAAAAGACTGAAACTTATTTGCTCGGGAGATTTTGGTCGCCTGACAACATAAGACACTGCTAGTGATACAGCTCAACGTTTTCTTGTTTAAAAAACAACGGAAATAAGGTTGATATTTGCCTAATTACTCACTGGTTACTAGTACCACCAATGCTTGTAGTCACGAAACTAAATTCTTCCATGCGGTGAATAAAGCTGGTTTTTTAAAGGCATTGCTGTGGAGATGTGCGCTTTTCGTAAGGTCTCTTCTTATTGGTCATGTGGTTCAGGCGCTAGGGACCTCTAAACGACCAAATTGATTGTTTTGCATTAATTTTGTTTTAAACATTGTTATTATGCAAAATGCCAATCAGCAACAGCAATCGCCAGCTGCCAGACATAAACACTGAAGAAAAAGGGTTTTGGTTGGTGTATAAGGTAGTTTCGTTTGTACAAACCGCTTCTTCAGCAATGTTTCGTAACAATAGAAAACATTAAAACAATGCCAATCAGCAAATAATGGTAATCAGCAAACGCCAGTAAACTGAACAAATATATCCGTGTGTTTGCAAGGCGATACTGCAGTACTAATAAGAAATGCTGATCATACGAAAAAAAAGGTGACTGTTGTGCTTAGAATGGAACGAGAGCCAACCAAAAAAACGAAAGAAATGGACCAGAAAACTAGATTGGTGTTTCCATCTCATAATTGCTAAGAAAAACAAGTGGGTTTCATCAATTTGGACCAAAAAGGTCTGATATCTACCCCAAAACACAACCTGTTAAAGATTTCCGCCAAGCTTTTCGGTCGTGTGAAATCGTGATATCAAACGCCAAGTTCTTTCGGAAGCTAATTCCACCGACTAAGACTTCAAACGTTAAATGAAATATATGAAAATAGCGTAGTATAATAAATACTTAACTAACAGAACTGTTATTAACTTAGAATAATAATAGAATAATAGAAGGTGTCGGCCAATAAGCTAATAGCTTGTTATTAAGCCCAAGCGGCAGATGTTAAGTGGAAAGTTTTACCACCACCAGGAACAGTTGTTTTTTGCCGCATGAGGGAAGAAACCGGAGTACCCGGAGGAAACCCTCATGCAACGGGCGGGAAACAACCGGAGAAAAACCCGTACATATACAATTCCCTTCCCAGGATCGAACCCGCGTCGGTACGAAGCAAGAGATATACAGCTGGGACCAAGACGCCTATCGAATCTGACGCCCCAGTGCTCGCAGCTACCCGTGCACCCACCGGGTAGAACCGTAGTGAACTCTGCTGGCAAAAAATGGACATAAAAATCTACGACAAATTGCTTGAAATGCTACTGGTACGGGTTTCACTTTTTCGTTTTGTGTTTCGGTGTTTTTAAAAAGGCAAACACTTAGCGGAACATAGGAATTACCCTTTAACAGGAGTGGCATAAAGGAGTGCCCGTATAGCTCGATGGAGTGTCCATGATAATATTACTGCATGTTCCATGTCTCTTTCTGAGTCGCCACCCCATACGGCCAATTGTAAGGGGCGCTGGAATTGTATCGATACGGAGTTACGTTAACTCCAAATTTTTTTTTAATTCTTACCCCTATGTTGGAACCGGAATTACAGTAACTCCGGATTCGTGATTTGCTTTAGTAAAAGTGTCTGAAATAATCCGGAATTGTGGTAACACGGATTTACCGTAACTCCTGATTTTGTTGATGAATAAATAACGTCCCTGCCTCGCGCGGCAGCGCGAACAACACCAGAAACCGTGTTACTACAATTCCGTGTTGCTACATATTCGTGTTACTACAAGTCCGGATTGTTTCAGACACTTTTAAAGCAAATTACGAATTTGTAGTTACTGTAATTCCGGGTCCAACACAGGGGTCAGTATTTATGAAAATTCCGGAGTTAACGTAACTCCGTGTCGGTACAATTCCGCGCTCCCAAATGGGAAACGGCTGATCGTAACTATTTTCTCGGATAACCCAAGTTAAAACTCAATGTATGGGTTTTAAAGTGGCACTATCACCGATTGAAATGCGAACGAAAATATCATAGCGCCGTCTAGCGGCAGTGATATTGTTAACCTTTATAACTTGCTCCTAGGTGCACGAAGACCAACCCAATTTTCACTCAATAATTAAGGATGTCGTGGCTTGTTTGTTTCATTAAAAGAAATGCCGTTATGCATTCCTTCGCGTGGTGCAAGCAAGAGCTAGATAGTACTACATAGCGCTAGATGTTGTCAGATTTCGTCTGCTTTCAATCGGTGATAGTGCCACTTTAACGTAATAAATAGGTGAGAAAAGTATTAACTTGTGCTACAATTAGCCCAGGCATGCGGCAACTCTGTATGCTGCAGTGTTGAAGAAACTGAAATAGTGAAGGAGATGGTGTTTTCAAGCCGAAGACGGCTGGGGTAGAAATCGTATATCTCGTTTCGTCTCCTGATTCAACGCCAGTTCATGTACGTGCCGTAAAGTTGACGCGTTTTAGCGTTGCCTTGGTTGAATAACAATGTTAAATGAACTGGCCTGGAGCCAGGAAACGAAACCCACAGCTTCTTTCCCAAACGACCTTGTGGCAAGGGATGAAATATGGAGCTATATGAATCAACGTGGACACACCACGTGTATGCATTTTATAAGCTCCTGCCTTTTCCAAATGTGCTTTTTACTCAACTGGGCATAAAGTTGAGTTATGAAGATCACGAATACTCGACCGAGCGAGAGAAGTTATAATACATTAGTTTGTATTCTATATTTATAGGTCAGACACCTATGTGATTCTCCTCTGTTCTCAACAGGAAAAAGGTTTGCTGTTCTACTTAGATGATTTCGGCCCAGTGCTCTAACTCGAATTTTGGTCCCCACTCCTAAAATATTTGCGGTATAGGAATTTCATGAATTCATCTTCGAACTCGTAAATTTGATGCATTTCAGCTCCCTTGTCGTGAAATTTCAACAAGATCAGAACAAAATGGTGAACGTTATCGTGTGCCAAACAGACAAACAGACGCACTAAATCCAAATTCAGTCGAGTCTTTAAACCTCGCATTGCTCGCCCAATAAACTTTAACTTACCGGCAGCCACACACACGAGAGCGACGAAGTAGAAACGCATGATGCAGCTGAGTAGATCGACTCTTGAAGATAACGTAAAAATGACGAATCCTTCGCCTTTATACAATCGAATAGAAGTGGTATGAAATGGTGGTGACCCCAGAATTTAGATGAGAAACGACACATGGCGACTCAATAAAGTCATTACTCTCCAACGTTTGACTTAAGATGTGTTCGATTACGTTGTAGCAAATGTAAGAGAGAGTATATCATAAATATTCCCATTTTTCGATTTTCCTCAGAGTTCGGTAATCATCGTTCTCTTAATTCTAGTGCGTTACTTTTACAGAAACTAGATTACGTGAAGGCAAACCAAGCAGTGCTACATAAAAATACAAAAAAACGTTTCGAAAATTTTCTATTTTCGTCATCAGGTTAGCAATAAAACTAAAGCATGGCAAAAGCCACTAAGTCATCCTACATTAAAAGCATAAAACAGTAATTTAAAACGGATAAAGCCACCAATTTCTCCCCTCAAAAGAGGCAGAAATGGCAGCCGAAAAGCAACGACCCACCTGCTCCTTTGGGATGCCACGTCGCAAGGCAAGGTGTATGCAAATCGGGGTCACGTGTTTCAAAGGTGCGATGCATTCGTTATGTGGGTTTTACAATATGCCTGGCAAAAGAGTCGAGTTTAAGTGTTTTAATTACAGGAAAATATTCTTTTAGAAATTTATTATCTGGCACTAAGTGGTTATGTACAGGTGGTGTATGTGTATGTGAGAAACTAGAAGTATAGACCGCGAGGCAAAGAGAAAAAAAAACAATGAAGAAAACTATTTAAAATTTATATTCTTTCAACCGCCCCCGTCCTTCCCCCATCACCCTAAAAATTAATTTACTTGAGAGCCCTTAACCCCTTCTCCCCCCTCGTTTTACTTGCTGTGTCTTTTCGCACATACAAGGTCTGAGATGACGTATCGATAGAAAAGGACAATTTCTTTTATCCACACGAAATAAAAACTTTTATTATTTTTGAAATCGTTGTATGCAACGAAATTTGGTTTCTACCTCATTTCTCTTGGTTTTTTACGATTAGGAAAAAAACAGATAGAAACAGGAAACCGTTGTAAAGTTCTGTTAGTAGGGGAAAAAGCTAAAGCTACATTAAGCATCACACGGAAGGACTCACGCACACTGGTGTGAGATGCCGCCTCACACCCAAAGCCTATTCGTTTGACTTCCAGTTCTTAAGATGGCTCATTCTTTGTACTGAAAAGAATAACTTAGAGCTAAAAGCATAAAATTTGGTGCATAAGTTAGAATTTCTTGGCTAAGTCTTAGGAAGGAGGCACAGGGGTGCAT
>JAHWFP010221401.1:40018-52411 GCA_023313725.1 Lithobius niger
ACAGGGGTGCATTGGAGGTTATTTCAAGTGGGTCCCAGAGTTAGTTCAATTTGTACTGCAAAGAATAACTTATGCACCAAATTTCATGCTTTTAGCTCGATCTGCAAGAATTTATTGGTCAATCCTCAGGGAGGGGGTACAGGGGTGCAGTGGCCTTGTGGGGCTTATTTCATAGGGGTTCCACAGAAGATTCGATTTGTGCTGCTAAGAATGATTTATGTAACAATTCATTTTTTGGCACGATCAGAAAGAATTTGTTGGTCAATCCTCACAGAGGAGAGAGTGGTGGGGGCTCAGGAAGGGACATTACGGGAAGTTCCATAGATAGTTCGATTTGTAAGCTAAGAATGTTTGGTGTAACATATATCACGGCTTTTAGCTCGATGTGTATGATTAGCCCAAATTCTGACCCCTAAGAGTTCTACCTGGATATCGAACCAATGAACCGATGCTCAAGTTTTATAGTTAAAAACGTAGGTATGAATAAGGCCTAGGGGCTTTTGAACGCTATTTTAATGTGACAATATTCTTGTTGTTGTTGTTCTTGTTGGGGAAATTTTGCTCTCACCTAGAGATCGAACCAAAGAACCGATTTTTAGTTTTATAGCTTAAAATTGAGTATTAAAAAGGCTAAGACTCTTATAACAGTTATTTTAAGGTGATTACAATATTCTCTTTGTTGTTAATCTTGCTGGAACAAAAAAGAAAAACGGATATTAGTATTAAAAAAGTGCTAAGCATACAAAATACGGATAAAAGCTTTAAAAAACTTAAAACTCTAAGGAAACAGACATAAAAAAAAGAATCTAAAGAAACAGACATAAAAAAAGAAAAATGCATGCAAGCCATCAGCGTCGCTCTAATACGCTTGTTTTTGGGGATGCTGGAGATTCTTTTAGAATAGAATAGAATAGAAGTTGTCGGCCAGTAAGCTATACAGCTTTTTGAAGGGCCTAGCGGCAGATGTTAAGTGGAAGGAACCACCATCGTAAACAGTTGTTTTTTGCCGCAGGAGGGAGGAAACCGGAGTACCCGGAGGAAACCCTCGCATCTTTTACACGCATTAGTGCGATGCTGATGGCTTACATGCATTTTCCTTACATCTGTTCCTTTAGAGCTTTGTTTTTAAGGCTTACATCCGTATGTTACATGCTTAAGCATTTTTTTTTTAATATTAATGGTTAAGTATGTTGATACAACTAAACAACTAAACTAAACATTATAAACTAAGAGTTATAAACAGGAAGGTGACATAGACCATCAAGCGACTCTTCATGGCATGTGACGAATGAAAGTAAGGATTTTTCCGGGCATGTGATAAGATTATTATGGTGGTTTAATAGTGTGGAAGAGGGCCAACACTGTAGTTTGTTCCTCATTATGTTTGCAGGAAACTAACTGTATGACGTCACGTTTCCTTGCACTAGGAGTGAAACATGTGGATATAACATATGTAGATTCTGCATTGTTACTCTTACAATGTACAAGTGGGGTATTTACATGCGTTTTGCACTCGTACTGGAAGGAAACGTGGCGTCATACAGTTAGTTTCTTGCAACCATAATGTGGAACAAAGTATAAATAGTGAATAAGTAATAGTTATTGGTTATCGATTTTTAAACCACGGCTGCGATGATTTGGCCGCAAGACAACTTATTTATATCACGGTTAGGACGTCAAGCTAACTCGTATTTAATTGAAGCGTGTAGATATGTTTTGTGAAAATATCACGAAATGACTGAAGGTCATTCCATTTTAGTTTACTGAGTGAGGGTGGAGCGGTTGGTAGACCGACGAGTCGTTTGCGTCCGTTTGTGGGAGGGTGGGCAGGAAGGATAAGCATGTTGAGCTAATGCTGCCATCTTGGAAACATGGGCCCGAAATCGGTTTTTTCAATATATCACGGGAACGGCTGCATGTATCAAAGTTTAGTGCGAAATTGTAAAGCACGGAATTGTCTGCAAAAAAGGTTCTATTCGTTTTTTTTTTTTTAAACTGAGTTAATGATTCAGTAAATAAATGGTGCCAAAGGGGCCACGCACGTGGCTCCCAATGCACGCAATGTATATATTACAGTTCATATAGTTGGGCGGCTTGGGACCCAAAATTTATGAAATTTGTCCGTTTCTGTGAAAAGCATGAATACATACGAAGAGTAATAGGAAAAAAATAGCTATAGTAGCAAGTTCAAAAACTCCTTGGGGGAGGTGGAGGGGGGATTCACCCCACCAAAAATGGTACTTATATATTGATATTCTTGTTTAAATTACTCGTCCGAGCCCTCTTACAGCAAGAAATGGATATGCTTAAGATTTTCTGAAAGGTGGGATCTATTCTTTCCATCAATCCTACCTGAGGTTGTTTAAGATACGGACCGTCCTACGCCCATTTAAAGGTTAAGTGGTAATGATGTAGCAGCGAAATGGTATGGTGATTTTCGAATTCAAAGTGCTCTACCGAGCGCTCTGATACCCAGAAATGGACATGCTTATGATCATGTGGGGATCTATTCTATCCATTAATCCTACCCGAAATTGTTTAGCAAATGGCGTGACAGTAAAAGCGTATGTTGATTTTCAAATCCAGAGTGCTCTTGTAAGCCCTCTAATAGCCCGAAATAGACATGCTCAGAATATCCTGAAAGGTGGGGATCTATCCTTTCAATCAATCCTAATCGATATTGTTTAGCTTAGATACAAATACAACTTTTGAGCATTACAATGGCACTCTGAAATTTAAAATAGCCGCTTCACCTTAAAATAGGGGTAGGATTTTAATTCGAAAATCAACGTACATTTTCGCTGCTGCGCCATTATCACTTCACCTTTAAATGGGCGTCCGTAGAACAGTCCGTATCTCAGTTGAATAATTTAGGTGACGATTGATGGAAAGAATAGATCCCTGCCTTTAAGAAAATCCTAAGTATGTCCATTTCCGGCTATTAGAGGGCTCGCAACAGCACTGTGAATTTGAAAATCAACATATGCTTTCGCTGCTACGCCATTACCTCTTCACCCTTAAAAATGGGCCTAAACGGTCCGTGCCCGGAAAATAGCAAAGTGGGAGACATGCCATTAGACTGAACTAAACGGTTGGGGGTTGGAAGGGGACTTAAAACTATGCAGCCACTAGTGGTTGCGCATCGGGGTTGCTCGAACTTCGCTAGCTAATACGGCGAAGACGCTATGGCCCCTGTCCTTAAAACGACTTACAAGTCTAAGGCGGAATTAGGTTCATTTGGGACTCACTGAAAGAAGCAGCTCAAAATGGCAGGCTGAAAACAAAGACAATTGATTAGTGACAATTGATCTCCCAAGACAAGACACTACTCCACTAATCCATCTTAAATTCTAAGTCCCAGCAAAATAGGCCTAGGACCTTTAGGCTTAATCTTAACCCTCAGTCATTCCCCCTTTTTCTCCAGTAGGCCTAACGTAGTCCTAACATTTTACCCCAACTAAATTTTCCCTGGAAGAAAGTAGTCCAAGGCAGGAGATCTTTTCTGGTCAAGTCCAGTCGTCGAAAAGGCAACTTTATTTCCAAACATTTGCTTAAATAGGTTTTCCATAATAGGCAAGCACGCCTGCACGAGAAACGAGGAGGAAATACAAATGGAAATACAATTACGACCCCAAGGGGTTGAGAAAATACTAAAAACTGGGTATATAGTTAAGCTATAATCACTACTTAAGGCCACCTGTGAACAAGAAAACTACGCCGGCCAACGATTTCAGTGATGCAGTCCAGATTACAAATATAGTCTAACCTTGTTAGTCCTGCCAACGGCTGTATGATGGTCGGCTGCATTGTCAGGTAAGCCAATTCTCTACATATACGTATGTTTATACTTATGCATATTTTCAGGAATATATACAACAAAAACACTTTATAAACGCACTAATTCGTAATTAATCGTGAGGAATTTACATTTTTACAAAAAAACGTCCTCAACATCCTTAAGTCCGTGTTAAGCCTAACCAAACCTAACCATTCGAACGTTTAAATATTCAAGCAAATTTTCGTATCTTTTAGACTTCTAACTTAAATTTGCGTCAGTCCGTATCTCAGTTGAATAATTTCGGTTACGATTGATGGAAAGAATAGATCCCTGCCTTTATGAAAATCCTAAGCATGTCCATTTCCGGCTATTAGAAGGCTCGCAACAGCACTGTGAATTTGAAAATCAACATATGCTTTCGCTGCTACGCCATCATTACCTCTTCACCTTTAAATGGGTCCCCACCTTTCAAAACATCCTATAGCATGCCCATATCGGGCTATTACAGAACTTGCCAGTTATTCATCATACTTATATGACACATCTAACTGGATTAAATACTTGCGTGCTATTCACTGGAATGATTCATCATAATGTTTTCCTGCTCTGTGCGTGGTTAATAAAGGAAGGACTTTACCAGGTCGCTTCCATTTGCTGAGAAAAAAGTATTTAAATAGATGCATTATGTCCGCTACAAAAACTCTCAATAGCCAAATAAAAAAAAACTGCTGGAAGCCATTTCTGGTGTTAAGTCCGTGGGGGTAAATACTGTCTTGGTTATTTAAATTCCTTTTCAAACGAACAGAACACAAATAAAATACATCTTCCTCAGAGATATTTAAGTTAAAGCAACATTTTGGGAAAAAACTTGAAAAATCTACATTGTTTGCCATTTGTAGTGCTTCTCGCTGGCTAAAATTGCACTACTACGTCAAGTTTTGACCAAACCGTTGCACTTAGCAAAATGTTTTGTAGGGACAAAAAGGTCTAACTGTGTGCAAATACTGGCCTTAAATAATCCACGCAGTACTTCTTTGCTTATTAATTATTCCTTGGCTATACTTAAACTCATCTTCACAAGGTATTTATTACCCCGACGTTTACCTGAATAGAAGTTACAAAATATTCTTTCCTACGCTACATTTTTTTCTCCAGTCTATTTCAGTTTCCATTTTACGTTTTCTTCTCAAGGAGTAAATAATTTCTCTTAATTACATTTTCCATGATGATGAACAAAGTGAATTTAATGTATTTGTAAGGACAAATGTATGAACGTAGCTGGTTTATTTGCGTTTAATAGGCTACTATTTACAAGGTTCACAAGGATCCAGGAAAACAATGAAATATACTTGAAATTCATCTTCGGCACTGGAAATAACTGAAATTTCGAATTAGCGATAAATTAACATGTTGCATAACCCAACATTGTATAAATATTTTTATTGCCATCCATATCCATATCCATTACCTGTCTTTTAGTATATCTTCTTTTGTGGCTCACGATTTCCTAGCGAAACTTGTTGGCTTCCCTGCCATGCTCGTAGCTCTGTCTTCTGCATATGCACAGCGCAGGCCTCCTATAAAAGCAGCCAGGATGGACCATGCTTCATTTTTCTTCCCAGGGACTCCACGGTGGGTTGGCGTTCTATCTGACTATCCTAGCTCTGGAATTGTCTTCGTTATTGCAACACGCTCGATGCCTGTGCACCGTTTTTCGCATTGGGTTCGTCCTTCTGTTCCAGTCAGGTGAGCTTTCGACATGGACTCTCCTGTAGTGATTGCTGTAGCGGACTCTTCTTCTGAAACAAGCCTGCAATTCGCAGATTCCTCAGCGCTCGAGCATCTGCTTCCCTCAGGCCCGGTCGCCTTGTCTTTTTCAGTCTCTCGCCCTGTTCTCACCTGTAGACAGCCATTCTGCTCCGACGCTTCTGTCGCCCATTCCAAGTGGCTTCGAATCCCTCAACCTTTGCGGCTCTCTCAAACTGCCCCCCCCCACCTCTTCGTAGGGCCCCCTCCTCCTTCTCTATTGGACCGTCTTGCACCTTTTGCGGTTCCTGGTCCTCAGTGATGCTGTTACTCCATCAGGTCTTCGGTCTCCAGACTCAACCAGAAGGCGACAGGAGACCATTTTGCTACCAAGCCGGTGGCCGTTGCCCTCCCAGTCCCGTTTCCAATATTCCGGAACCCTGTCGGCGCCCAGTCCAATTCGCCTCCTGCACCTTGCAGCCCACGTTCTATACCTCTTGGTTGCTGTTTTCCCGATAACGAATCTTCGGTCTCTGGTCAACCAAACAACGGACCGCCCGCTCGCAGTCACCATTCACCTTCTCCAATACCGTGTTCCCCATGTATTCTGTTCCAGGAAGACGGCCTTGGTCCCTCTATCCCCGACTGGCCAAGTCCACCCGGAGCAGAGTACACTTGTCCCAGCTTTCCTTAGGGTTCCCCAGATTTTCTGCCCTGCAACCTCGCTCGTCAGTTAGTCTCCCGAACACCGATCTCCGTTCCAGGGATATCACGGCTGCTTCCGTACTCTACTTCCCTCGGCTCAGCTTTGGGATCTACTATCAAGCTGTTGCCACCCTCGCGAGCTTTTTCTCCTGCAGGGCGTCTGGTCGTCTCATACACTGCAGTCTTAACACCTCCGGTCCACGACGCCGCATTTACAAACCTTACTCCTACTCGGCACCATAGGCAAATCGCGTTGCCTCATTGGTGCTCTCAGTCACGTGATTCGTAGCAGACTACCAAACCACGAAATGCCGAGTAGGAGTAAAGTTTGTAAATACGAGTCCGGGACGCTTCTTCAACTCTTTGCACTGTACTAATGGATGGCTTATGGTTCACAGGGTCAGCTGACCCTGAGGCGCCGGCTTGTAGCGGGGGGGTCTCGTTAAAAAATATTGAAAACCAGGCTAAACCAGGAAAACCAGGCTAAACCAGGGAAAACCAGGGAAAACCAGGCTAAACCAGGCTAAACCAGGCTAAAAAAAATATTGAAAACCAGGGTAGGGCCTGGTTGTTTCTTGTTATTGTTGACTAACCGAAATATACATTACCTCTACCCGCCCTACCTCCCCCTGTGATTTACCAAGGTTTACACTGGGAGAAAGAAAGATGAAGCATGGTCCGTCCTAGCAGCTTTTATAGGAGGCCTGCGCTGCGCATGCGCAAAAGGTTGAACTACGAGCCCGGCAGGGAAGCCAACAAGTTTCGCTAGGAAATCACTAGCCACAAAAGGAAGATATGCTAAAAGACAGGTAATGTATATATACGGTTAGGCAACAAAAATAAGATTCAACCTGACCCTATCCTGGTATTCGTTGTTTCTAAAACATTTTTTGAAATGTTTTATTTTTCTTCTCTTTTTTTTTTGCGTTAATGTAATCCCTTCATCTACCACCTAATATCAAGACAACAGGTAGCTGTAATGAACTTTAAGAAAAAAATTATTTTGCCAAAACAAATAATATATCCAGGATTGTGAATCACTGATTTTGAAAACAGAACTTTAAAATTTCAATCTTTTTTAATATTATTTAAGTAGTTATACTTTCAAAAATGATTCTTGCAGTGTGCTTATGTCAAACAAATCTTGCCTTTTTTTTTTTTGTATTCGTCGGGAGAATTTTTGACAGATTTGTTGTGTCAAGAAAAGTTTTCCCCTGAATTGTGTTGTAAAAGTTGACTCAATAAAGCATTTCTGCACCGTAACATGGATATAAATATTTACTTTAAAATAATTTCAAACATATTAACCAGACGATGAATTCAGTGGGTTTAGTAGCGATGTGTGTATTCATGGCCATTATGCTTATATTTGGGGGACTGAATGGGGAAGGGTGTGGTAAATCAAAAGAAGTCTGATAGCCTAAATAATTTTACTGAAAAATACTTGTAAAAGGTAAGAGAATATACTACAATATACGAACGACATATTATGAAATGTGTGAATAGTTAGTGCAAAGTTCTGTTTCCCATGCTAAAACGAAACTTTTGATGCTTCTGCACCATTTCTTAATACTTTTAAACGAAATACGGATATAAGCCTTGTTTGGCTTTGGTGAACATGCGTGCCGACATTTGTTGAAACAGCTCTATAGTTTGTTCCACATTATGTTTTCAGAAAAGTGACTGTATGATACCACGTTTCCTGCCGCTTTGAGTACAAAAACATGTAAATATTCCACTCGTAGAGTGTAACAGTAACTGTGTAGACTCTACATGTGTGATATTCACATGTTTTTGCAATCGTAGTGAAGGAAACGTATCATACAGTCAGTTTTCTGAAAGCGTAATGCGGAACAAACTATAGTATATCGAATGTCTAGGCGTAAGCTTAAATCGCAAAACCAGTTTTTGTCTTGTTGAGGTTCAGACATTTTTATACAGTGCTTTCTACAAACCAAACCATTTATTTGTTCACCAAAGCTTAGGTTATCTCACTTTATAGATATGGATATACAAGGGAATACACAGACGTCAAAAAAAAAAACTTTTTTGGGAATTCCTTGCTACCTTCACTCCACCAGATGTGAGGACCGTTTTGTTGTCCCCCACAACGAACATCTAATTCTTAATACTCACTGACGGGAAAGCTTGGGCAAGAAAAAAGGGTATTCGGGGTTTTAAGAAAGAGCATTTGGAGTATACAAAAAGGGGGGGGGGCGTCACGTACCCCAATTTGTGAACACCCTTGTGGCTATGCAGATTAAGCTTCTCTGAAAATGATCGGTCAAGTAGTTAAATTGGTCAAGTATCGATCAAGTATCGATAAAGACGTTATTGGAATGATCTGGAGAAAACTGATTTGCTTATTCGAAGCCAAGTCCCGTCACTTAAATGACACTTTGAAGTGCGTAAAGGTGGGTTATTGCGAAACATTTAATCTTCTCTACGTTTCTGCAGTTGATTTATTTTCAACTAGCATTTGTACGCATTATACCTCACAGTCAAATAAACGAACAATTATAGTAAATGGTTACTGTTTATTAACCATAATTTTACACGTAATATTACACAACGTCATCTAGTGTTTGTTTCTTTCGATCCAGTCCAGGAAGTGAGATACTTCAGTGTAGACAGAAGGAAATTCTGGACGGGCACAGCCATGGCCCCCAGATACAATACCAGCCAAGTAAGCACGATTGTTTTCAACGCACACAAGGGGGCCACCGGAATCACCCTGTAAGGAAAGAAAACCATATCATATAACAGCTGGGATGCGTTTACCGTCATTTTATTCCCTTCCTAACTTAATCTTAACCCTATCATACCTGGCAAGCGTCCTTTCCACCTTCATCGAATCCAGCGCACAACATATAATCTTTGATGACGGATTCTCCATAGTATTGGCGGCACTTAGCATCAGTAATCAGAGGAACGGATACTTCCATCAGGATGTCGGGCCAGCTGCCGCCTAAAGTCACACAAGAAACAGACATTGCTAATTATATTAGAAAGATACACTGACATCAATTCTTAGAGCTGATCACTTAACTTCTGTTGATGGAAGTCATTCTGTTTCTTCATGACTTAACTCTGATAACCCACAAAAATTCCAAATAATATTACAAATACCATAACATCATTATTTACCATATTATTTTAAGACAAACAATTTTTAAATTGTATTTGCAACTTTTATAGGTTTGGGTCCTTGCACGTGTCTTCATAAATTTGTGACTGAAGAGACCAAGGCTTTCAGCCCAATGACATGCTCGCAACTCTAGTGGATATAATAATTATGAGTGGGAAGTAAGATTTATGCCTCAAATGAATGCTGTCCCATTATTGGCTGGTCAATCTGAGCGAGAAAAGGACGAAACCCGGTACTAATTGCAACAGAAGTAAACTTTGCTGTTTCTGCCTCAGAAAGACCTGCTCAACAACATACTAAAAGTCTAGAAAAATCTAAGCGGCGGAAGAGGTCTAAAATGGCCGCCATCTTGAAAAAATGCCTTCCGGTGGTTGTTTTTTGCATATATCTCACCCCTACGACAAAATCGACTTCGAACAAACTTAAAGTACACAAAATTTACTAAAAAACATGTCTTATTTACCTTTTAACTTGGAACAATGGTTTGGTTGATATGAAGCATTTTAACTGTCATCATCGCACAAAAATAAGTCTTTGTTGTATTTTGAAAAGAAAATCACCTTCGCCATAAACATATGTGAGATTTCTATGTAACAAAAGCCTACATCGTTCACAATTATGATATTTCTACGCTGGACTCTAGGCTGTTTCATGGTTTACATTACACGCTGTTCCTTTCGCTATTGTTGTAGGCTAGTCAATTTACACGTATACCCTGAAGTAATTGCATAATCCACCCAAAACCAAAACTGGTAGAAAAACCCACCAAGTTTCCAAAAACGATCAGCCTTTGAAGGTATTGTTTTCATTCAACCATGGAAAGGCCGCCAACGTCAATCCTATTAGCCAAGTTAATCGCACCAACTAATAGTTCGAAAGTTAAATGAAAACTTGAAGATTGCTACTCGCTGTAGCAATCTTCAAGTTTTCATTTAACGTCCAAAGTATTATTGGGTGCGATTAACTTGGCTAATACGGTTGACCTTGGCGGCCTTTCCATGGTTGAATGATATCACTACCTTCAAAGGCCGATCGTTTTTGGAAACTTGGCTGGTTTTTTACCAGTTTTGGTTTTGGGTGGATATCACAACTTCCATAGGACTGAACGTACATAAGGGTACACCGTGTTATCTTGATCTGTAACCTTTTTTCTAGAGGAATTTGCTATCTATAAATTTTCACATTTCTAATTTTCAAATTTACCATTGCCTAGCTGTTAGATTAGCCAAATTGCCACGGCTTAGTTTATTGTATCACCACTCTTCACATGCTTAAGTTGCTTAAACCCCATTTTGGCACACACTGACTAACAATTGCCAGTACCAGTGCTAGTGTTTTCTGAAACATACTAAAAGTCTAGAAAAATCTAAGTGGCGGAAGAGGTTTAAAATGGCCACCATCTGAGGGGGGAAGGGGGTGATTTAACTCCCAAAAAACGTTTTGTTTTTTTGGCTGTAACTCCTTAACTGTAAACAAATCAAAAGCATAATGTGAAACAAAAACGTTCACAACACAATTCTGGTAGGAAAGGTGATATACATCTTTTACGTAAAGGAAACCTTGAACCCGAAAATCGTATTTAAAATATATCACCCTTAATTCGCGTGAACGCTCCTTTTTTCAATTGGTTGTTGTAGTTATTTTCGTGTTCAAAGTGCTCTTGCGTGCTCTCTAATACCCTGAAATGGACATGCATAAGATTTTCTGAAAGGTGGGGATCCATCAATCCTAACCGAAATTGTGTAACGTAAGTAGGGACCGTCCTACACCCATTTAAAAGTGAAGAGGTAATGGTGTAGCGGCGAAAGTGTATGTTGATTTTCGAATTCAAAGTGCTCTTGCGAGCCCTCTAATAGCTCAAAATGGACATGATAAGGATCTTCTGAAAGGTAAGGATCTACTCTTTCCATTAATCCTAACCGAAGTTGTTTAACTTAGATCGCCTCCATCCTAATGACCGTCCTATGCCCATTAAAGTTGAAGAGGTAATGGCTTAGCGGCGAAAGGGTATGTTGATTTTCGAATTCAAAGTGTTCTTGCGAGCCCTCCAATATCCCGAAATGGATTTGATGAGGATCTTCAGAAAGGTGGCGATTTATTCTTTCACCCGAAATTGTTTAACCTAGGTAGGGACCGTCCCGCGCCCATTTAAAGGTAAAGAGGTAATGGCGTAGCGGCGAAAGCTTATGTTGATTTTCGAATTCAAAGTGGTCTTGGAGCCCTCTAATAGCTCGAAATGGTTATGCTTATGATTTTTCTGAAAGGTGGGGATCTATTATTTCCATCAATCCTAATCGAAATTGTTTAGCTTATATACAAATGCGAATATGTGCATTAAAATGGAACCTTGAAATTGAAACTAGCCGCTACACCAATTACAGAACACGTTCAAAAGAGAGAAGGCCGGTCCCAATCTAAGTTAAATAATTTTGGTTAGGATTGATGGAAAGAACAAATTCTAAAAAATCTAAAATCTAAAAATCTAAAATTCTAAAAAATTCAGAAAATCCTAAGCATGTCCATTTTGGTATAAGTAGAGGGCTCGCAAGAGCACTTTGAACATGAAAATGACTCCAACGACCAATTGAAAAAAAGGAGCATTTGCGCCAATTAAGGGTGACATACTTTAAATACGATTTTCGGGTTAAAGGTGGCTTTTATGTAAAAGATGTATATAACCTTTCCTGTCCAGAATTGTGTTCAGAACCTTTTTGTTTCACATTATGCTCTTGATTTGTTGACAGTTAAGGAGTTACAGCAAACAAAAAAGTTTTTGAGGGGTTAAATCACCCCTCCCCCCCCCCTCAGATGGTGGCCATTTTTTTTACCTCTTCCGTCACTTAGATTTTTCTAGAGTTCTAGTATATTGTTCAGCATGTATTTCTGAGCCAGAAACAGCAAAGTTTACTTCTATCTAGACGCACGCTAGTGTGTCGCCGCCAAGTAGACGTTTTATTGTTGTTGGAGATTAATTGTTAGAGTGTAATTGTTAGAGTGTAATTGTTAGAGTGTAATT
>JAHWFP010221401.1:52421-69281 GCA_023313725.1 Lithobius niger
TAATTGTTAGAGTGTAATTGTTAGAGTGTAATTGTTAGAGTGTAATTGTTGTCAGATGGCGGCTCACTAGCAGACGGTGTCTTTTAACTGAAACCAACTTATACGTGATTTCAGCATACTGGTGTAAATTCCCCATGCGGTAGAAATGTTTGCAAATCGTTTGAATCAGGTGTCTTGGGTCCAGAAACAAAGAAAAACTTAACACGAAAATGTAGGAACGTGTCCTTCATGGAGAGAAAGTTTCCTCAATAATGTTGATTTGTGTTACTGGTGACTAGTAACTAGTAACTAGTAACTAGCCCGCAGGCTCCCACGTTAATTCTCAATAGGGTACAACGACACGTCTATAGCTGATTAGGGAAAGCTGCCAGATCTAAATTTCAGCAGACAGGTAAAGCGTCATATGGGGAAATGCCTTTTTCTAAAATGGGGGTTGCAGTTAAAAGCACGTGGTCCTGAAGTGGCTCGTAAGTACAAGATTATTGTTGTAACATTATTTGTATTGTCATCCAACAGTAGATTATAACATGCTTAAGTGTTACACGCTTATCGTTTCAGTACCTTATTGTCAGAATTCATTGTTGTTGTTGTTGTTATGGTTGTTGATGTTGTTGTTGTTGTTGTTGTTGTTGTTGTTGTTCATTGTGTTTCAGTGCGTAGTGTATTTTCTATAGGTTTAGGTTTGGGGCGCATAGCATTAGGCTGGGGCCTCAATAAATTATAGAATGGAATGGTTCACTAAGAGACGGAGTATCTTTTATTGCAAAGGTTTGGTCGTTTTTTTCCCACCAAATCCAAATCGTTTTTTTTTACGGTACGCGAATTCAAACTGAATTATCTGCCCCACGACCCGAATAAATTTCTCATTACTGGTTCAATAAGACACAGGGTATCTTTTATTCCATAGATATTCATAGGTCCTTGTAATTACCATTATCTTGTCATTCCAAATAAATTAATAACAAGCGTGACAATAGCAAATGGGAAAATTATGAATGAGAACATTCATACAATAAAATACCTCCAGACAAAAAAGGTAGGGTGACGATTACACCGTGGGATTTTTTGTACATTGACAGGCCTATTAAAGTTGTGATATCCACCCAAAACCAAAACTGGTAAGAGAAGCCGCCAAGTTTACAAAAAGTGTCGGCCTTTCAAAGTAGTGATATCATTCAACCAGGGAAAGGCCGCCAAGGTTAATCCTATTATCCAAGTTAATCGCACCTACTAATACTTCGAAGGTTAAATGAAAACTAGAAGATTGCTACTAGCGGTAGCAATCTTCAAGTTTTCATTTAACGTCCAAAGTATTATTCGGTGCGATTAACTTGGCTAATAGGATTAACCTTGGCGGCCTTTCTCTGGTTTAATGATATCACTACTTTGAAAGGCCTACACTTTTTGTAAACTTGGCGGCTTCTCTTACCAGTTTTGGTTTTGGGTGGATTACAATTACTTCAGGTAAGCATGTAAATTGACTGGCCTACAACAATATCCAAAGGAACAGCATGTATTTAATGTAAACCATGAAACAGCCAAGAGTCCGGCGCAGAAATATAATAACTGTGAACGATGTAGGCTTTTGTTACACAGAAATCTCACATGATATCGCTGTTTAAGGCGCAGGTGATTTTATATTTCAATAACAACAGATTTATTTTGTGCGATAATGAGTTAAAATGCTTCATATCAGCCAAACCATTGTTCCAAGAGAAAAAGTAAACAGAACATGTTTTGTAGGAAATTTTGTGTAGTTTAATTTTGTACTGATTCGATTTTGTCGTAGGAGCGACGAGTAACGAGATATGTGCGAAAAACAGCAACTGGGAGCCAAGATGGCGGCCATTTTAGATCTCTTTCGCCACTTAGATTTTTCTAGACTTTTAGTATGTTGTTCAGCATGTCTTTCTGGGGCAGAAACAGCAAAGTTTACTTCTATTACAATTACTGCTAGGTATAATTGCAATTTGACTAGCCCTTTACGATAAAGAATGACCCAGTAAACAAACGTATATACTTAGGCGGAAAAAAGAACTCACCTTCACTGAGCATTCCCCATCCAGTGACAGTGCAATTGCCTTTGAAAGCGTAATTCTGAACTGATGGGAGGCAGACTGGGGTGACGTAGGTGGAGCTGAGGTTCAAGGGAGTGGCCAACTTGATAAGGGCGATATCGTTGAGAAGGCCATTGCTGAAACGAGAAGTAGGCCGTTGCTTTGGTTTTCGTGCGGTCTTATTTAGTTCTTTAAATTTCGTTACGATTAATCGTCAAGTTTATATAAAATATAAAAACATACCGTTCGTAGGATTCGTGTACAATGACACGGGAAACAGCCACGCGTTGTTCAGTTCCGTCGTTGCTACTGAGGCGGTATTCTCCAGCCACGATCTGGAGGGTGCTGGTAGTCTGTCTGCAACACATTATGTTTTCTGATATTTTATGCTGTATTACGTGGTTACCTCGGTAGAGAATTTCCTATAGAGCAGTGACATTTGCCGCCATATTGGCACCAGTATGGGTTTTGGAGGGCATAACTACAAGGTGCACTACATAAAAATGGAGGGAAAAACAACGGAATATCGGATTTCTTAGGCTTAAAATAACGTTGTTTTCTCCAACAACAAAAATCGCGCGTTTTAGGTCTAAGAAATCACTCTTAACAGCATCGGTTTCAGTATGACGCCCTTCTATTTCTCTCTGCAGTGCCCCTTGCAGCTAACCCATTAAGGCTCCAGCATAGAGTTATATACAATAATACTACGTCGTGTCACTGCTCTGTGGACTGGTTGATTTATTGGCAGTGCAGAATACAAAATAAGTAAGAAGAAACTGAATCCTTACCCTTCAAAGCACTGAGCAGCAGTGATGATCCAGTTGGCATCGATCACACTTCCGCCGCAGAGATAGGCTACACCAGTCCACGAACTCCTTTGCAGGGATACCTAGTAAAACAAACAACATTTTTATAAAGTACTCTACCCAACAGCACTTTCGAACAGAATATTTATTTCTCCAGGTATGTCCACTTACCTGCCAGGGGTACTCCCCATGCTGAGCAGCTTGGCCTCCAACGACCTTGTCAAAATCATCAGGATCGCCGTTTCCTTGTCCACAGCCAGTGACTAGAAAGAAAAATAGAAATTTATGAAGTATTTAAATCTGGCTTAAATCAGGGGTATGGCCACCAAATGAGAAGCTGCAGTTTCTATAGCCATTTGCCGCTATCTAGTTCTGTATAGCCCTTACTTTCAACAGGCGAAGGAACACACAAATAAATTTTTTTTTTACACAACAATCAAGCCACGTACCTCCTTAATTATTGAGTGTAAAGTTGCCCAGGAAGCAAGCGTTAAACTTAAGTCTAACGACATCACAGGCTTTTTTTTCTATAGAGTAGTGACATTTGCCGCTATATTGGCATCAGTATGGGTTTTGAGGGCATAACTACAAGGTGCACTACATAAAAATGGAGAGAAAAATAACGGAAGAGCGGATTTCTTAGGCTTAAAATAACGTTGTTTTTCTCCAACAACAAAAATCGCGCGTTTTAGGTCTAAGAAATCACTCTTCACAGCATCGGCTTCAGTATGACGCCCTTCTGTTTCTCTCTGCAGTGCCCCTTGCAGCTAACCCATTAAGGCTCCAGCATAGAGTTATACACAATAATACTACGTCGTGTCAATGCTCTATACCGGGTGCCCTAAAGGTCAGGGGTCACCCGGATGTTTATGATGATATAACGGGGATTTTTTTTTATCTTTCTTCATGTAGGCTATACCATCAGCATGAATAAAGATAATAATCCCTCGTATATCATAATCAACACCCGGTGTATTACCCAGGTATATCACCCGGGTGGCTCCTGACTTTTGAGGCATCCGGTATATCGACCGTTTTGAAACGGAGATTTTGAACCGCTACGTGGGTGCTATCTAGTAACACTGATATCGCTAACCTTGACCGCTTGTTCCCTGGTGCACGTGGACGCAGCAACTTTGCATTCAATAATTAAGGAGGCACGTGGCTAATTTGTTGTGTAAAAAGAAATTTCTTTGTGCTTTTCTTTGCTTGTTGAACTCATGTGCGACATAGAACTAAATAGTGGTAGGTGTGTGCTAGATGCTGCAATCTGTCATACGGCGAATAGGCAATTTTAAGAACAAAAATTATTAAAGCTACGTTTTGATGAAACATTTAAACGATATGTTTACTCAAGTGCCATGGCTAATGACAACGAAACAGTGCAGATATTTTACATAATTAGAACAATAATTATAATAGTTTCTACAGCATGCTAGAACAATGTTTCATAATTTGTTTACATAGTCCACACCCATGAGATACTTTTAGGAAGGGGTGCCCCTGAAATCTGGCCAAAAAGCAACATGGCGGCCATTTTGTTCTTAAAATTGCCACCATACAAAAAAATTCCAAATCAAACTAATGTATGTAAGTTTGGTGTCAACTGCTTGGTTTTAAGGTCTACCGAACTAAAAAAAAAAAAAAAATGCTCTAAAAAGGTGCCAGAACTCCAAACGACAAGGTATGCAATATGGCGGCCAAAATGGTGATCAAATTCAAGTGTTTTTCGTAATTGTAAAATACACTTATTATTAAATAAGGGCATATTTGAATTATTCCTCAAAAACATGAGTTCGTTTGCAATGGCTGATAACTAGCAAACACCAGGGTCAAATCCGTAGTGTAGTGTAGTGAGTGTGTTCGTAATTACGAGCTAAGTTGTGGCTGTTTCTCTATGCTATGGCACTGCATTTTTCATCAATTCACCATAAGTTACATCTTTTAAATGATGCGGTAGCAGTTCTAATTAAGACAAATGAATGTATTTGGCTTACATATCAGGTAGCGATGCATATTTTCCATCATGGATAATTAGAATGATTTATTGTAATTAGGTGCTGAGCTACGTCAGTTTATCTAAGTTGTGTGATAAGCATTTTGAGTCTATTTGCCACAAGTTACATCTTTAAACTACTACAGCAGCCGTTCTAATTAAGATATATAGATCAGCTTAGATGAAAGATGGAGAAGTATATTTCGGAGTAAGGGCAAATAGAACGGTTTATCGTAATTAGGGGATAAGCTGTTCTTTTTGCAGTTGTTTACCACATCTTTAAACTGCTGCAGTAGCCGTTCTAAATAAGATAATAGATGTAATTAGGCTTAGATGAGAGATGGAGATATGTATTTTCGATAAAGGGCTATCGAAATAGAACGGTATATCGTAATAAGGGGATAAGCTACAACTGTTTACCTATGATGATAGCCCCATGTTTTCTTCTTCAATTCACCGCATGTTACATCTTTAAAATGACGCGGTGGTAGTTCTAATTATAATAAAAGGATGTAATTCAAATTATATGAAAAGAGGCAAAATTGTATATTCCAACTTAGGTAATAAAAACGGTTTATCGCAATTAGGAGATAAGCTAGAAGTTTATCTGTGCTCTAGCTCCATGCTTACTTCAATTCTCTCTAAGTTACATATTTAATGTGATGTGGTGGCAGTTCTAATTATGATTAATGGATGACCCATGGTATATGTACGTTCAATTTCGTGATCGTCCTCTTAGTAAATTTGCAAATACAGTAGGCTTCTCCAGACTTTTGAGCCACCCTATATAAAACTAAATCTATAAATTTGTTCCGAAATCGTTTATCGATTCCCCAGATCTTTACGAAAGTTGTTATGACACGAATTCGTATTTCGGTAACAAGTTTCGGACATTACATGGTTTGAAAGAATAAATTAATATTTACCACTAGCTTACAGCCCGTGTAAAGACGGGTGAATTTTTTTTTATAATATCACTAAAATAACTTGGCTTCCTTTTTTTTTTGGTAGGTTTTAACCAAAGCACTCGTTCCCCACCTATAGTTTGGGTCTTGACTTACTATGCTCTCCATCCCCCCACCCATTCTACATTCTAACATTAAAAAGATTACTTAGCTCCTTTTTGTTTTCTGGTCTTCACTACAATACATGTAACCTGGTTGAAAGGCAATAAGAACACCAGTGGTTTGCATCCAAGTCAGCCAGTTCAACCCAAGTGCTAGGGGACACTCGAGAAGTATAATACGTAGGAAAAGACAACACACTGTGTTGTATTAAATCAAAGTTAATGGTCAAATTTAATAGCCAAACTGGGGAAACATATGGACGTACTATTGGCTTAAGTAACTTATGTTGGTCACACACCATAGTAGCCTAAGCTTAAGTTGGAGAGACAAGGCTCACGACCAAGGCTACCTGGATGTAAAGGCTAACCGTTAGAAATTCGACGCGTCGTCCAGTTAGCCACCGATTCTGCCACCAGTCGCGCTACTTACAGCCAAAAAATGAACTGCTCTAGCATGCGGACTGAACTGTGAAAGGTACGTGTGACACGCGATAGGCGGATTTTAAACTTAAAACACTGCATTGACACCAAATTATTAAAATTTAACAACAATATTGTTTCATGCTACGTACCTCTTTTTTCACTCGACGACAAAACAAAGCCTCCGGAGGTTTAATTTCAAGCAGAAGAGCAGCCAAGGTACGTGTGTATTGTACTGTATGATACGCTACGGCTTTTTCAATTCTCATTAAAAATGTGTTAAACGATCCTTTGACGTAGCAGTAAATCGTCCGAAGACTTCAAGAATAGTCACCATTACCGTAAAATAATGTTCGTTTAGCGCTGCAACACCGGTAAATCTAATAATGAGAAGATATCACGTTTTTGTGCATCTCGCATACACTAATCAATGCTACGATTGGGGCTTTTCGTTCTTTCAGTTCAGCGCAACGCTTGGACGACGCGTCTAGCATGCTACGTGAAACCGACCGGTAAGTCTTTTAAATATAGGTAGTCTTGTCACGACCAACCGCACAGAGTAAACTATCAGCTGCTTCAGATCTCCCGAATGCTCGCGGCCAGTCCTTATAAAGGGCTGGCCATTCGATCATTCTAGATATTTCTCACACAATAAATAAAACCCATATTCTACAGAAGTGGATGCAATATTTTAGACTAGTTGCATGCCGTTCGAAAGGGGTTAATGTCGTCAGCCAAGACATGCAACTACTCCTTTTTTCCCAACCCCCCTGCATATCAATGAGATCCGTCATGATGCAATCATGAAGGATGCCATTGTAATGCCTAAAGATAATCCTCTTCGGGGCTGGTCAATCGGCGGAGCTGGTTGGCCCTAGCGCCAAAGAAGAAAGTTAAAGCTGATGAAATAAGTTTTAGAAAGAGGTAACTATATGTCCTGTATAGCGGCCTCAGTATAGCGCGCCCCGCCAACCCTCCCAACTTGCCACACTGGCTCCCTTTTATCAGAATCCACCGTTTTGGGTTTGAAGACGTGACGCAATATTATTCACCTGTGGAGTTTAGTTTGCATGCTCACATTCCTCCTACTCACATTCTAATAACAGTCTACAATTACTTCGCCCCCTTTTTTTTTGTCTTCACTAACTACGATATAAACATTTTACTACGATGTTGTCCAGTTGTTTCCTAGCTTTTGGTGCATCCAGGACTTCCCCAAACGTGTAGCTACATCGGTTGTCTTCCTGCTGCTTCGTGCACTTTCAAACGCATCTTTTATACTATTACGACGTACCTTTGCTACGATGTATTTCTTCCATCCTTCCCTCCTATATCCCCCAACTCCCACAAAACGAAGCATGCGCAGATTGTTCCTCCTCCTCTCGCCCACAATACCTACAATGTACTTTTGCCTTCAACCCCCCTCCCTCCCTTACCCTTGGCTCGGGGACCCAGAGGGGCCTCTGAGGCTCTTGGGCCCTCGGCGATTGCAAGTATTTTCCCGTAGTTTATCAATATGGCAAACGAACAAATAAATATAAAATTCCTACTAAATATTCAATGAAATCCCTATTGAAGTGCTCCAAATTGATGGAATAAATGAGATTAAAAATAAACTATTCGACTACTTCTTGCTTAATCAAGAAATCGATTAAGCAATGCCCAGATAAACCTCCGGTCTGATTTATTATTTTTAATATAGTGTGCATATACATCCATCCATCTTTATAATAATATCGGAGACCGGCTAAAAGGAAAAGGAAAGCCTAAAGGAAAACCACTTCTCCCCTCCTTGCGCCCGCATTGAAAATGAACCCTCCCACTCTACGTCCGGCCAAAAAGGAGCCAGGCATGAGTGGTCGATCAATCTGACAAGTCTTCGGGAAGAGTGCCGGGAAAATGTCCCGGGAAATGTGACCAGCCCCGTGCAAAGCACGGGCTTCCTCGTGGTATGTGCATTTAGTGATTATTATTATTTTTTTTGTACTTAAACTCTTACGTTGTGTTTATTTTTTGTTTCTGGTGCCTATACTATGGATTTATGTTCAAAATAGTACTTGTCAACAAATAATGTGTTCAACCTTACCTACATATTATTCGTTATCATGTGACTTTCTATTGTACCTGTCTTATACGGCACACACAAGTTCACCATGAACTTCGAGCAGTCGTAATAAACTACTTACTTACTACCATAAAAAAAAAAGATAACCGAATGTAAAACGCGATGTATGGGTTTTAACCTAATAAATAGGTGAGAAAAGTATAACGTGTGCTACAACCTGGCCGTGTGCCGCGTGCGTTCCTGGCATGCGACATCTCTATGTGCTACAGCGTTGAACAAACTGAAACAAGGAAGGAGATGGTGCTTTCAAGCGAAAGCCGGCTGGGTAGAAATTGCATGTCTCTTGTCGTATCCTGGTTCAAAGCCAGTTCATGCGCGTGCCGTCGAGTTGACGTCTTTTAGCGTTGCTATAGTAAAATAAGAGTGTGGCAGTGTTGAATCAACTGGCCTGGAGCCAGGAAACAAAACCCATTCCATCTCTCCCAGACGACCTTGTGACGAAGGATGAAATAGGAAGCTATATGAAACAACGTGGACACACGACGTGTATGCATTTTATAATTCCTGCCTTAATCAAATGTGCTTCTTACTCAACGGGGTATACAATTACGATTACTCGACCGATCGAGAGAATTTATAATAACATTCGTCTATTTTCTATATTTACAGGTTAGACCCGTATGTGATTTCTGCTCAGTTCTCCACACACAAAAATGCTTTGCTGTTCTCCTTAGATGATTTCGGCCCAGTCCTCTAACTCGAATTTTGGACCCCACCCCTAAAAAATTTGTGGTACAGGAATTTCATCTTCGAACTCGTAAATTTGTTGCGCTAAAGCTCCCTTGTCGTGAAATTTCAACCAGATGAGGACAAAATGGTGAACATTATCGTGTGCCATACAGACCAACAGCCAAACAAACATTAAATCCAAATTCAGTCGGGTATTTAGACCGCGCATTGCTCGCCCAATAAAATGTTACTTACCGGCAGCCACACACACGAGAGCCACGAAGTAGGAAAGCATGATGCAGCTGGGTTGATCAACTGTTGAAGATAACGTGAAAATGACGACTCCCTTGCCGTTAAACACTCGAATTCAAACGGTGGTAACCGAGCATGTAGATGTGAAACGACACATGGCGACTCTATAAAGTCATTACTCTTCAACGTTTGACTTAAGATGTATTCGATTACGTTGTAGTCAATGTAAGAGGGAGTATATTCGCAGATATTCTCATTTTTCGATATTTCCTCAAAACTCGGTAATCACCGTTCTGTTAATTCCATCGCGTACCTTAGAGAAACTCGAAGTATAGACCTCGAAGCAAAGGAAAAAAGCAATGAAGAAAACTGAATAGAAGTTACAAAATATTGTTTCCCATGCTGCGTTTTTTTTCCAGGCCATTTCAGTTTTCGTTTTAAGCTTTCTGCTCAAGGAGAAAATAAGTTCTCTTAATTACATTATCCGCGATTATGAACAAAGTGAATTTAATATACTTGTAAGGACCAATATGTTATTGACAATAATCGATAACTGTTATTATTAGACGGGTGACCGTTTTGGTCGGGAGGCCGTCAGGGTCGAGTGGCCGTTTTACAACGCTGCAACTCGTTTTTATTAATGCAGATTCATCTTTGGCACTGAAAATAGAAACCTGAAACTTCGAATTAGCGATAAATTAAAATGTCGCGTGTCCCGACATTATATAAATATTTTTTAAACATTATTTTCTTCATTTTCATTAATGTAATCCCTTCATTTACCACCTAACATCAAGACAACAGGTAGCTATAACGAACTGAAAAAAATTATTTTGCCAAAACAGATAATACATCCAGGAGTCTTATAACTGTCAGTCACTAATTTTGAAAACAAAACTTTGAAATTAAAACCTTTTCGCATATAATTTAAGCGCTTAAATTTTCAAAAGTGATTCTTGTAGTGTGCTAATGCCACAATGAAAAAAATATTGTGTTGGTTTTTTTTATTCGTCGGGTGATTTTTTTGACAGATTTGTTGTGTTAAGAAATGTTTTTCCCTGAATTGTGTTGTAAAAGTTGCCTCAAGTTTATGCATCGTAACACGGATGTAATTATTTACTTTTTAAAAAATTTAAAATATTATAAAATGATAAATTCAGTGGGTTTAGTAGCGGTGTGTGTATGGGATGGGGGATGGGGGGGGGGGAGGAATGATGGACCAATTTCGCGGCCATTATGCATATTTTTTTGGAGTGGATGGGGAAGGGTATGGTAAATCAGAAGAAATCTGACAGCCTAAATAATTTTACTGAAAATACTTGTAAAAGATAAGAGAATATACTAAAATATACTTGAAAGTAAAAAATAACCTTTGCTGTACTAACAACATATGAAATGTGTTAACAGTTAGTGTAAAGTTGACCTCTGTCTCCCATGCTAAAGCGAAAATTTTGGTGCTTAATATCTACACCATTTCTTAATACATATTAAAAAAAAAATACGGAATATAAGCCTTGTATGGCTTGGTAAACATTCCTGACAAAAGCATCTCTATTCATATCGGATATCTAGGCGGAAGCTTAAATCACAAAACAAGTGTTTGTCTTATTGGGGTGCGGACATTTTTATACCACGCTTTCTTTCAGACCACACCACTTAATAATTGTTCTACAAAAGTGGTTTTAGCCCACTATATAGCCATGGGTACACAGGGGCACACGCAGACATTAAAAAAAAGCCTTTTTGGAATTCCTTAATACCTCCACCCCACCAGATGTGAGGACATTTTGTTGTCCACCACTTCGAACATCTTGCACTTAGTATTACTTAGCTAGGGCAGGAAAAAAGGGCATTTGGCGTTTTAACACAGGGCACTTGGAGGTAAAAAAAAAGGTGGGGGGGGGGGGGGGGGGGCATGTGCCCCAAAGTGTGTATTCCCTTGTGGTTATATAGATTATGCTTTTCTAAAATTGGTCGGTCAAGTAGTTAAATTGGTCAAACATCGATCAAGTCATTTGACGAGCGAAAATATCGATGAAAACGTTATGGGAATGATATGGAAAAAACTGGTTCGAAGCCAAGTCCCGTCATTTAAATGACGCGGTTAAGTGCATAAGGGTGGCTCATTGCGAAACATTGGATCGACTATAGTTTTTTGCTATTAATTTATTTCCAAAACTTGCACTTGTATGCATCGGATCTTACACGTCAAATAAACGAACAATGGTAGTAACTGGTTGCTGTTTATTAACCATAATTTAAAGGACAATTACATCCATTTTGACATGCATGCATTACTTTTGGATCACTTACACAATAACTAAACGCAAGAACTGAGGCAAGAATACGTTACGTACGTCCGATACAATAATTTAATTATTGCATCACCAAAACACGACACGGAGATCGCTATTGTTTTGTTGGAACGCGCAGAAATTAAGGCCGACAGATGTCACTCTTCGATTTTGACTCGCAGCCGATTGAGATAGCTCTATTGTGAGAGCTCAAGCGTCCGACGGCCTTAGCTGGCCGACAGTTGTAGTGGCCAGCTAAGACCGTCAGACGTTCGAGCTCTCACAGCCAATAGAGCTATCTCAATCGGCTGCGAGTAAAAATCGAAGAGTGACATCAGTTGGCATTAATTTCTGTGCGTTCCAGCAAAACAATGGCGGTCTCCATGTCGTGTTTTTGTGATGCAATAATTAAATTGTTGTATCGGACGTACGTAGCGTATTCTTACCGCAGTTCAAGTGTTTAGTTATTATGTAAATGATCCAAAACTAAAGCATGCATGTCAAAATGGATGTATTTGCCCTTTAACACGTAATATTACACCACGTCATCTAGTGTTTGTTTCTTTCGATCCAGTCCAGGAAGTGGGATACTTCGGTGTAGATACCAGAATATCCGGGACGGGCGCAGCCATTGCCCCAAGACACAATACCAGCCAAGTAAGCACGGTTGTTCTCAACGCACACAAGAGGGCTACCGGAATCACCCTGTAAGAAAAGATAACCGTATCGTATAACAGCTGGGATGCGTTTGTAGCTTTATTACCTTCCTAACTTAAAGTAAATCATATCATACATGGCAAGCGTCCTTTCCACCTTGATCAAGTCCAGCGCACAACATATAATCTTTGATGGCTGATTCGCCAAATTGTTGGCGGCACTTGGAGTCAGTAATCAGAGGAACGGACACTTCCATCAAGATATCAGACCCGCTGGCACCTAAAATCATACACGAAACAGACATTCCAAATTATATTCGATAGAAACACTGCCACCAATTCTTATAGCTGGTTACCTAATTTGTGTTAATGGACGTGTTGTGTTGACTTTGACTGAGATAACCTAGGAAATCCAAATAATTACAAATACCATAACATCATTTTTTAACAATTTTAAGACAAAACGTTTTTAATTGTACTCTCAACTTTTGTAGGCATGGGGTCTTCCACTTGTCTTCACATGTTTGACTTAAAAGACCAAGGCTTAATGGGTGGGAAGTAAGAGTTATGACTCAGATGAATGCTTTTAACATTGCGATGAAGAATCAGCCAGTAAATCTATATAATAATCCTGGAGGCCGGCTAAAAGGCAGGCTAAAAGGAAAACCGGAAGGACAACAATCACTTCTCCCTTCCTCACTCCCGCATTGAAAATGCACTCTCCTACTCTACCTGCATGGAAACAGGAGGCAGGCATGAGTGGTCGATCAACTCAATAAAGGTTCAATCTGACAAGTCGTGGGACCGAACAATCACTTCTCCCCTCCTCGCGCCCGCATTTCAAATGCAATCTCCCATTCTACCTCCATTGAAAGAGGAGGCAGGCATAAGTGGTCGATCAATCTGACAAGTCGTCGGGAAGAGGGCCCGGGAAAATGTCCCGGGAAATGTGTCCGTAAACTTAATTCATGACCGGCCTCGTGCATAGCACGGGCTTCCTCTAGTAAACGTATAATTAAGCAGATAAAAGGACTCGTATCACCTTCCTTCAGAGATCCCCATCCAGTGGCGGTGCAATTGCCATGGAAAGCATAATTCTGAACTGATGGGAGGCAGACTGAGCTGACATAGGCGGAGCTGAGATCCAAGGGAGTGGCCAACTTGATAAGGGCGATATCGTTGAGAAGGCCATTGCTGAAACGAGAAATACAATTAACTGTGGTTTCGTGCCATCTTCGTCATGATTAATCATCAAAGTTATATAAAACACAAAAACATACAGATCGTAGGATTCATGACCGATAAGACGGGAAACAGCCACGCGCTGTTCCGTTCCGTCGTTGCTACTGAGACTGTGATCTCCAGCCACGATCTGGAAGGAGCTGGCACTCACTTTGCAACACATTACGTTTTCTGTTATTTTATGATGTATTATGTTATGACTATGTAGACATTTTCTTATCAGCTGGTTGATTTATTGAACTATTTATTGGAATCAAGAATACAAAATATGTATGAAGACGCCAAGTCCATACCCTTTAATGCAGTGAGCAGCAGTGATGACCCAGTTGGCATCAATCACACTTCCTCCGCAATAATGGGAGAAACCATTCCACGAACTCTTTTGCAGGGATACCTAAAAAAAACTTTCATAAAGTACTGGACCGAACAGCATATTTGAGCAAAATATTAATTTTTCTTGTCTTGTCCACTTACACAATCAAAATATTTTCATCCAAACCCTTTCTTACACATACAGTCATAATCAGTAAAGATTCGCCCCCTGAAATTTCAATTCTAAGTTTTCAGAATTTTGTCCAGTTCAAATTCCAAGTTTAAAGAAAAGTTCCATGCCAAATCCCATGCTTCCTAAGGTTTACAATTCCCTGCTTCCAAATTTCGCTGTGATAATAAAAAAAAAAAACTTGTAACCTTACTTCTGATACATACAGAACAAACCAGTAGCCACAGCAAAATGGTTAACCAGATGAAATACACTTCCTCCATTGAAATTCGGCTCAACCAGAAATTTAACCATGGGTCACCAATCATTAAGGCTCTAGAGAGCAGTCCATAACCCAAGGCCAACTTTCCAGTCTTCACCTCATTTCACAAAAACTGAACAATCACAGGCAAATCAATAACCTCATAACCTTTTGTGCTACCACACTCTTTATACCTCTCCACGACGTGACACAAAACCTAAATTTTCTTTAAGTTTGACAGTTGTCCCAAATCCTTAGAATAGGCAGAAATTAAATTTTACACCATATCACTCTCAAGGCTTCACAAGCAACCCAGCTTTAATACCAATCATCTACTCCAGAAAATGAGTGGCATCATTTTGCAACCTAAGGTTTTCCAATCATAAGGCAATGAAATGCAGTTACAACCCCAGGCTACACAATCATTACGGACCTTTACTTCATTCCTGCCAACCATAACAAACCATAGTTTACAGATGACTGGGCTATGTGCAACCACTACTCCACCAGCCCCGTCGAGCCAGCGTGCGTCAACAGTAAAGAAATCCCATCACAATACACAACAGTGAACCTCGTAACCCATCGTGTCCAACCTTATTCAAACCAAATTCAACCATTTGGCCAATTTAATCTTGAAGTACCACATCAATAAACACCTTAACCGTGAATTTTACACCAGTTTAACCTAATTTTTAACGACAGATTTGCAACAGCAAAACTCAAATCACCAGCGACTACTTCATCTCTTTAAAAAAAACAACCTAAAATCCGACAAGGTCACAATCGGTAGTTGTAGTGTAATAACACCTCCTCACAGGTGCATGCGAAGCACCTTTAAGAACTCCTGACAAATGCGTGCTTACTACGTTAAATATAAATTTAAACATCACCAATAAATTGTTACTTACCGGCAGTCACACACACGAGAGCCACGAAGTAGAAAAGCATGATACAGCTTTGTGGATCAACTGTTGAAGATAACGCGAAAATGAAGATTCCCTTGGCTTTATATACTCAAATTGAGGTGGTATGAAAGGGTGGTGACCCGAGAATGTGGCTGAGAAACGACACATGGCGATTTAAGAAAGTCATTACTTTTCAATGTTTAACTTGAGATGTATTCGATTACGTCGTAGTAAATGTAAGAGGGAGTATATCACAAATATTCCCATTTTTCGATATTTTAATTTGCGTGAACCATCTAAATGTTGAACAAGCGTGAATTTGCTTCCACTTATTGCTAGCTGGGCACATTGAGCTGTGTAGTGAAAGTCCACATGTGCAAAATCAGAAACTGGTGGTTTTTCCACAACATATTGTTACAGTAAATGGGGCATCAAAAAACTTAAACTGTGGAAAAGGCTTAAAGTGAACCCAGACCCGTCAACAATTTACTTGCGTATAATAACGCACGCAAGCTCTACTCTAATTCTACCGAGCTATTGTATCGATCACGGGAAGAAGATGTAATCCGTATGGGTAACCCAGCTTCTTTGTTCTTTGCCGAAATAAGAATTCAGCATCAAGAGCGCTTCCACCCCTGAAAAATAGGAAATAACTTCTTAACTAACAACTTGGATAAAGCGAAGGCCTTTAGTGAAACCTTTGCTTCCAACATTACTGCGGATGACGGAAACCTGCTCCTTCCAGCACGTCAATCTTTGTCCATGCTCCACAGTGGCTTTTACTGAAATAGCAATTGCTTCGGCAATAAATAAACTTAAACCAAGTAAATCCTGTGGTCCGGACTGCTTTTCGGCTTTTCTTTTTAAACAGCTTGTCTTTGAAAGCTTTGCTCGCTTTCTTTTGTTCAAGGCAAACTGCCGCCAATTTGAAACACAACTAACGTGGTACCTGTTTTTGAGAAGGGTTCTTCCTCTGACCCAGCTAACTACAGGCCAGTTGCTATCACTTGTGTGGCATGTAAAGTGACGGAATCAATCATCCGTGATAACAATTACTAAATTTTTAAATGAACCTTCCATTGTTAAACAAGATCAATTTGGTTTCCTACCGAATAGGTCTGCTACCCACCAATTATTAATGCTCCTCGATCGCTGTACAAGTGTGCTTGATGTTGGTGTTCGTTCTGATATTTATTTTGATTTCAAAATATCTTCTAAATCGGTCGTCCATCGAAAGCTTCTTCTCAAACTCGAGAGTTCCGGTATAAAAGGGGCTTACTGATCTGAATAACGGCCTTTCTACTTAACAGGGTCCAAAGGGTAGTAATTGAAAATACTGTTTCCTCGTGGGTTCGGGTTCCCTGTGGCGTTCCACAGAGGTCTGTCCTGGAACCTCTTCTCTTCCTTATTTATCTAAACGACTTAACATTCAACGATAACATTTTTGGTTTCAAGTTCGCTGATCTTAAAATTGGAGGCGAAAATTTACTGGTGGTCGCATTCTTGAATTTGAGGCCCAAATTCAGAATGTGACTGACTGGTCCAAGATCTGGCAGCTGCCCCTTTTCTATCCACAAATGTTTCAGTTTTCATGTGGGTAAAAATAATAACTGCTCCTGGTATTTTTTG
>JAHWFP010221401.1:69681-82559 GCA_023313725.1 Lithobius niger
AAAAAATACCAGGAGCAGTTATTATTTTTACCCACATGAAAACTGAGACATTTGTTGATAGAAAAGGGGCAGCTGCCAGATCTTGGACCAGTCAGTCACATTCTGAATTTGGGCCTCAAATTCAAGAATGCGACCACCAGTAAAATTTTCGCCTCCAGCACACGGGGGCACAACTGGAAACTTATTGGTCCGGCCTCTCGTCTTGACTGTCGTCGGAACTTCTTCGCAGTTCGGATTGTCCCAATTTGGAAAGCCCTGCAAGCCAACACTGTAAATGCAACAACAATTTCAGCTTTCCGTAAATTGTTGGAATCTGAACAATTGCACAGATTTCTTAAACAGCCACTTCCGGCAAATCCCTAACTCTATTGTTTTTTTTCCTTAAAACCATTACTTGCCAGGAACGGTGTAAGTGGTTCCCCAACTCTTCCGACTTCCTTCCACTTACCAGTGGTAAATTTTTATTATTACTATTATTATTTCCTCAAAGCTCGGTAATCACAGTTCTGTTAATTCCATCGCGTTACCTTTAGAGAACTAGAAGTAGACCATGAAGCAAAGGAAAATATAATGATGAATGAAAACTGAATAGAAGTCACAAAATATTCTTTCCCACGCTACATTTTTTTCTCCAAGCTATTTCAGTTTCCGTTTTACGTTTTCTGCTCAACGAGAAAATAAGTTCTCTTAATTACATTTTCCATGATGATGACAAAGTGAATTTAATGTATTTGTAATAGCAAATGTATGGATGTAATAGGTTTGTTTGTGTTAATACACTACTATTTACAGGGTTCATAAGGATCCTGGGAAACAGTGGAATAGGATTGAAACTCATCTTTGGCACCGAAAAAAACTAAAATTACGAACTAGCGATAAATTAACATGTCACGTATCCTGACATTATATAAATATTTCTAAAACAATTTTTCTTTTTGCATTAATATAATCCCTTCATTTACCACCTAACATCAAGACAACAGATAGCTATAATGAACTGGAAAAAAAAAACTAAAATTATGTTGTCAAAACAAATTGCGTATCCAGGAGTCTTATAATTCCGAATCCCTAATTTTGAAAACATTACTTTGAAATTTTAACTTTTTCTTATATAATTTAAGTACTTGTGCTTTCAAAAGTAATTCTTGTGGTGTGCTAATGTCAAAAAATCTTGTCTTCTTTTTTTTTTGGAGCTTGATTTACATAATCAAGCTCCTATACGCTAGCAAGAGAGGTCGGCATGGTATGAATCCTCCTCATCATCGAAGACCACTTTTCCTAAATAAATTTCCTTAATCTAATGAAAGCCAAAAAAAAAAATGGACCAGAAAACTAGTTTGGTGTTTCCATCTCATAATTGCTATGAAAAAAAAATGGATTTCATCAATTTGGACCAAAAAAATCTGATATCTACCGCAAAACAAAACTTGCTAAGGATTCACGCCAAGCTTTTCGGCCGTGTGAAGTCGTGTTATCAAACGCCAAGCTCTTTCGTCAAGCTAATCCCACCGACTAATACTTTCAACGTTAAATGAAATAATTGAAAATTGCGCAGGAAACAACTATTACTCGGTGGGATTAGCTTGGCGAAAGAGCTTGGTGTTTGATATTACGACTTCACACGGCCGAAAAGCTTGACGGCAATCCTCAACAATTTTTGTTTTGGGATAGATTAAAATTTACAAAGCAAATTTATAAATGTTTTTGGAGGATTTGGTATCGGTAATCCGGTCGGTATTTGGTATCGGCCAGAGTCGATTAATGATCGGCTCGAGTAGAAAAAAAGTGATCGGCCCAGCCTTAATATTTTTGTCAAGTTGAGGTCAAATCCCAACGCGGCTAAAATTCAAATTGTGGAAAATGTAAGGGAAAGGTGCAGGGATAAAGAAAAACTAAAAGTTAAAGGATAAGTAGCCACATTCACTGAGTGAAAGATGCATCGATAACGTTTTCATGATACTCTCCAGCTAAGTAGATAGCTACCTTGGCCGCCTTTGCCTGGTTGAATGATATCACTACTTTCAAGGGCCGATCCTTTTTACCCAAACATCCAAACAGCAAAGACAGTGGAGCCCGCTCCATTATGTCCACAGCGAAAACGACGACGACCATAGTTTATGTATGCGTCGGGAGATTCTTTTGACAGATTTGTTGTATTGAGAAAAGTTTTTTTCCTAAATTGTGTTATAAAAGCTGCCTCAAATACGCATTTATGCATTGTAACACGGAAGTACTACTTAATGCCTTTAAACAAATTTTAAAAATATTAACTAGATGAAAAATTCAGTGGGTTTAGTAGAAGTGTGTGTGTGTGGAGTGGAGGGGGGAGGGGTACAAAGGATCAATTTCGTGGCCTTTATGCATATTTTTGGAGTGGATAGGGAAGGATATGGTAAATCAGAAGTCTGATAGCCTAAATAATTTTACTGAAAAATGCTTGTAAAAGATAAGAGAATATACTAAAATATACTTGAAAATAAGAAGTACCTTTCTTGTACGAACAACATATCATGAAATGTGTTAGCAGTTAGTGTAAAGTTGACCCCTTCTCCCATGCTAAGCAAAAATTTTGATGCTTAATATCTGCACCATTTCTTAGTACGTTTAAACAAAATATAAGCCCTATATGGCTTATATAAACAAAATGTAAGCCTTATATGGCTTGGTAAACATGACTTCCAAAATTTGTTAAAACCTCTCTATTCATATCGGATATCTACTCTAGGCATAAGCATAAATCACAAAACAAGTGTTTGTCGTATTGGGATGCAGACATTTGTATACAGCTGTCCACAATCAAACCATTTACTTGTTATACAAAACTAGTTTTAGCACAATTTAAAGATATGGCTATATACAGGGACGTACGCAAACGTTAAAAAAAATTCTTTACTAAGTCCACCCCACCAGATGTGAGGACCGTTTTGTTGTTACCACGTAACATCTAGTACTTAGTAATCACTGAGAAAGCTAGGACAGGAAAAAAGGGCATTAGGGGTTTTAAAACAGGGCATTTGGATTAAATAAAGGGGTGAGGGCACGTGCCCCAATGTGTGTACGCCTTGTGGCTATACAGATTATGCTTTTTTAAAATTGGTCGGTCAAGTAGTTAAATTGGTCAAGTATGGATCAAGTCAGTTGACGATGAAGACGTTATGGGTTCGCTAGTTCGTGGCCAAGTCCCGTCATTAAATAACACGCTTAAGTGCATAAAAGTGGCTCATTGCGTAACATTGGATCTACTCTAGGTTTTTGGTGTTAATCTATTTCCAACCTGCATTTGTTCACATCAGATCTTGACAGTCAAATAAACGAACAATGATAGTAAATAGTTACTGTTTATTAACCATAATTTTACACGTAATATTACACAACGTCATCTAGTGTTTGTTTCTTTCGATCCAGTCCAGGAAATGAGATACTTCAGTGTAGACACCAGCACTTTCCGGACGTGCACAGCCATCACCCCAAGACACAACACCAGCCAAGTAAGCACGGTTGTTCTCAACGCACACAAGAGGGCCACCGGAATCACCCTGTAAGGAAAGAGAACCGTGTCAGATAACAGTTGGGACCCGTCTATTGTAGCTTTATTCCCTTCCTAACTTAATGTAAGCCCCAACATACCTGGCAAGCGTCCTTTCCACCTTGGTCAAGTCCAGCGCACAACATATGATCTTTGATGGCTGATTCGCCATATTGGTGGCGGCACTTGGTATCAGTAATCAGAGGAACAGAAACTGCCATCAAGATATCAGGCCCGCTGCCACCTAAAATCATACGCGAAACAGACATTCCAAATTATATTAGATAGATACACTGACGCAAATTCTTACACCTGGAAACTTAATTTGTGTTAATGGAAGTGTTGTGTTGACTTTGACTGAGATGACACAGGAAACCCAAATAATGACAAGTACCATAGCATATTTGTTAACAATTTTAAGACAAAACTTTTTAATATTTATTAGTTTGTGGGTGGGAAGTAAGATTTGTGCCTCAAATTAATACTATTTCAACACTACTATGAAGAATTACCCAGTAAATATACGTATACCTAAGCAGAAAAAAAGGACTCACCTTCACTGAGAGTTCCCCACCCAGTGAGAGTGCAATTGCCTTTGAAATCGTAATTCTGAACTGATGGGAGGCAGACTGGGGTGACATAGGGGGAGCTGAGATCCAAGGGAGTGGCCAACTTGATAAGGGCGATATCGTTGAAAAGGCCGTTGCTGAAACGAGAAATACAATTAACTGAGGTTTCGTGCCATCTTCGTCATGATTAATCGTCAAAGTTATATAAAATCCAAAAACATACCGATCGTAGGATTCATGTAAGATAATGCGGGAAACAGCCACGCGCTGTTCAGTTCCGTCATTGCTACTGAGACGGTGATCTCCAGCCACGATCTGGTAGGAGCTGGCACTCGCTCTGCAACACAATAATTACGTTTTGTGTTATTTTATGATGTATTATGTTATACTCTGTAGACATTTCCTTATTGGCTGGTTGATATATTGAACTATTTATTGGAATCAAGAATACAAAATATGTATGAAGACGCCAAGTCCATACCCTTTAATGCAGTGAGCAGCAGTGATGACCCAGTTGGCATCAATCACACTTCCTCCGCAGTAATGGTAGTAACCATTCCACGAACCACGTTGCAAGGATACCTAGAAAAATAAACAAAACTTTGATTAAGTACTGAACCCAACAACACTTTTGAACGGAATATTTATTTCTCCAGGTATGTCCTCTTACCTGCCAGGGGTATTCACCATGCTGAGCGGCTTGGCCTCCAACGATCTTGTCAAAATCATCAGGATCGCCGTTTCGTTGTCCACAGCCAGTGACTGGAAAGAAAACAATAGAAATGTATGACGTATATTGAACTCTGACTTAAGAACGAAAATGCTTAAAGCCACGTTTTGATAAAACATTTAAATGGTGTGTTTACTTACGTGGCTAATGACAACAAAACAGCGCAGATATTTTACATAATTACAACAATACTAGCAGAGTCGCTCGCTTCGCTCGCTCATTCCGCGTCGTCTCGCTCCCCTCCCCCTCCCCCCGTCTCGCTTCCCACTCATTTAATTTGCCGTTCGGTCGGTAGATGGCATCGTATGTTCGCGCTGCTGGCCGTTGTGTTCTGGGCGCAGCTACTATCTCAGCGGGGCTTGGCTGCTACTCTTATAATTTACCGTTCCGTCGGTAGATGGCGGAGATGGCATCGTATGTCCTGCTTGCTGCTGCCGGCTGCTGAAGATGGCCGGGTTGCGGAACTTGTGTAATTATATATATGTATATAGATTATTTGAAATCAGTTTTAACAGCATGCTTGATGCGTAAACTAATTTGTGTATAGTGAAACTCACCAGGGCGCATGACTTCATACATAAAATATTTCTACATCAGTTGTTGTGATGCCTTCCTCAAAACAAACTAAATCGCCTACATTTAACCATGTTTACTACTTCACCACACGAAGTAGCGTTGTATGTCTTACGGTTTTTTTATCGTGAAAAATTGTGGCCCTGGTTTATTTTACTGCATAACAAAATTAAAAACTCGGCCTAATCACAGTATATTACAGTGTTGAAAACAGGAGCTTTCGCCCAGCCTTACTGAGCCTTACTGAGCCTTACTGAGTATTGGGAACTGCTAACATGTGAGGAGAGACTAGTCTGCTGGGAAGGCTGCTCTGCATAGCTTGTTGTTGTCCAGTGGGAGATGGGAGGGGATGCCATGCTAGTCTGCTGGACACGCTCATCCCACGTTTTTGTTTTATGAACACCCCTTAATGAAAAAGGAGCTAATGAAAATGCGTTGTTAGACCATGTTGTACAACTTAAGGAAAAGTTTTACGTTTGGATTAAACTTTGTTCCACCAGGACACGCCTAACTACAAACACACTGCCTATCAGTAAATTTCTGTGCATACATTATTACGTTCGTCCACAAACGAGCAAGTTTCGATTTAAAACAACATGGAAAAAAAATATGAGACCGCTAAAAATTAATTGAATGGTTCTCAGGAGTGGCACTAAAAAAATTGATGCGAGCGAGCGATGTTTAACTGTGTAACGGCGGACGCTACGACGGCTGAGGTGCTTGTAACGCCCCTCCCCGGTTTCCTTGGTTGACATGGAGTTTCAGTTTAAGGTTTTGCGGTGGTTATAACGACTTTTATGATATAAAAGTTTAGGCTACTGTCCCATCATAGGGAATGAAGCATCGGAGTCCTAATTAAAGGGGCCTAACCTTAATCACTACTGGTTATAACTGCCGCCAACAGTGGAATTTAACTGTTTAACAGAGGATAAAAGCTAAAATGGGCTACATATTTATTTTATACTCAAACAATTAATCAGTAGCAAACGAACTGAAGTTTAAAACTCCTGGTTTGATTTTAACAGTTATATGAAAAGAACACTTTACATTTATATTTTCTAGAACAGCTTTTGAATTAAAAAGCAACACAGGGGAATTTGCATTTGAAATTCACAAGCTCAGACAAAATGACAACTGTGGTTTTGAATAAACAATTAAATTTTCGTGTAGAAAAAGTAATACTGAGTGCTCCCTGAGACACACGCAAAATTGGACAGCGTCGGCTGATTACAATTTATCTGACAGTATGTTTCAACATCCTAGATGATCAACCGTCCACAGTTATGTTTCTAAGATTTCCAAGACCAAAAGATCTCTTGTATGTTTCTTTTGAACTTCCACAAAGATCAAACCGTCGGTTTAGATTAACATTAAATTAAGCCTAACAAGAAAGGGTTTTGGTTTTTAGTAAGAGAACCACTCTGACGTTATGGCGGTGGGGGACCAGAAATGCCGATGGTGTCACCCCTCATAATTTTCTCTAGCTAGAAGTTAGGTTAAGTTTTAAACTATGAAGTTAGAATATGGGGTCCTAAATTAAACGTTTAAAAGCTAAACTAATAACATACGAACTACTACCATTTTGCCCGGCATGGCATCCTCGGACGTGACGTCTCCACTCCCGACTGGCGTGACCCTTCTAGCTTTGATATCTGTGAGCTGTGCTAAGGAGGGAGGGCTGTGGGGGCTTTTTATGCTGGAGCAGCGGATTCTCGCGACCGAAGCGCGGACGCCGAGGAGAGCTGCGGGGGTCTGATTGGCTGAGGGCCAGGAGAACAATGGAAAGTGGGAGGAGAAGTCGGTTTGGCAAAGGATTTTGGTGCAGAGCCGTTTGAAGGAGTAGGGACATATAAAGATAGGCTAAATTGAGTTTTACTCAAGTGAACTTTGGGAAAGGCCTTTACATTAAGATATTGACTATTAATTGAATATTTACATGACTGCTTTGTGAAATGGATCTTGTTAAAGCTTAGTAGTGAGGCTTGGGTAATGAATAAATCACTACTATTAAATTTCATAAGCTTTAACTGAAAACTGCAGTGTTACACACCACAACTAGGTTGGGGGGGGGGAGGGGGAAACGGATTTTTAATGCACAGTTTGACTTTGGTTGGCTTTGGGAACAGATCTTTGCAAGATATATTGTTTTAATTGAAGGAAAAGCTAGTTTTTGCATTCGGATGGTCACTGTCGGAGTTTGATGGAGAATTAAAGCAAAAAATATATACACAAAAATTCGTGTCCGTGAGAATGCCGATGTCGAATTGTTTCAGACAAATGGTAGCGCTTCTGGGGTCAAAAGAAAATATAAAAAGATTAAATAGACTAGCTTGGATAAATGCTAGAACGCATTAATTAAGTTGGATGTTTTAACTTTGGTATTAAAGGACAGTTTTTGATCTTTAGTGGAAATTTTTCATAAGATTTGCGGCCGACAATCATAATAAAAAATATCACACTTAAAATTGTCTGTATCCACATGTATGTGAGGTTAAGTACCAATGAAGGAAGCCCCTCCTAATGCACAACTAAGCCAGTGTATGTGGGCTTTTGCCCAAAAGAAATAACGAAAATATAATACAAATATACATCGTGTTTCAATAATGGCGGCCGGAAATGATGAGCGCAGTGGTTGGTTTCGTGAGTTTTTCGAATGTGGAATCTGAATCTTCTGGATGGAATTTTCAAGTTCGGTTTTCCCGAAGAGGTAGATATTGTCTTAGGCTATTAAGGGTCGAAGAGTTTGGCCGTTTCTGTCCATTATTTAAAAAATGACTGAGGTTTGAAAATCGAGGTTTTGGGTGCTCAGAAAAAAAAATCCACCCTGAGTTTTTTTATGGTTGGAGGCCAGGTATCCTCTCCACTATCGTTTTTTCGGCGGACCGACGTTACACTGTTTACTGGTGATTTTTCCGATGCGGGCGATAGCTTTTTTTTTTTTTACCAAACAAAACAAACTCATTAGCTTACATCTTGTTGTGGAGTACAATGTCTATGTTTTAATGCCGGGATCAGCGTGCAAAAGTCGCACATTAGATAAAAGTCATTCTATAGTTCAAAGTTTTTAGTTATATATGCCTTTGAATGGCTCTTAGATTGGTTTTGAAACGATCATGTGAATGGAGCAAAGAGCTGATGTGGTCATCGGCAGTTCAAGGGAGTGTTTGGGCAAAGGGCTGGTGCGTCATTTTTTTTAGACAATGTCATAAAAAAACGTTTCATGTGTCGAGAAAAAAACGCATGCGTGCGCTCCTGAGAGCCACTTAATTAACTTTTAACGGAGTAACAATAAATAATTTTTTTATAGCTAACGAATATATACATTGCCTATACTTTTTACCCCATCCTTCCTTTGAGGCTCAAATCCCGAGCAAAAAACAAGTTGGCTTCCCTGCCTGGCTCATAACTCATCCTACTGCGCATGCGTGACGTCTTTCTATAAAAGCGTACGAGGCGGACCTGGTTTCATCTTTCTTCCTAGGGCGTCACCGCGTGTGATCGCTTTCCCAGCTCTCCCTTGGCCATCTCTTCAGGGACCGTCTTGGCGTCAATACGTCGTTCCCTGATGAGACCTTCACTTGGGCTCTTGGCCTAGCCTCCCTTGACCTGAATTTTCGGTTTTGCTGCCGCGCATTCGACTTTGCTTTGCTCTGCGCCCAGGCAAGGTTAGTTCTAATCTTGGCCCAGGTGCTCTTCGCCCAGATGCCTTGTTCAGATTATACTGTTTTCTTCGGATTACTCATGTACTTTTTTTTTCTGACTTCGCAAATTTACCTAATTTGTCTTTCTGTTTTCATTGTTGTTATTTCATTGTTTTACACACACACACACATTTATATATATAGATTTTTTCTTAAACAATTTCTCGCATGTAATCCCTAGTTTTGATTGTAGGAAATATATTATAATATAACCAGGCATCCAACTACTGCTACGGATGTGCGCCATGTGCCCGGGACTCGAGAACTGGAGACCGGCGCCTGGAGCTGGAGGACCGGAACGGGAACCGGTGTCTTTTTGTGGACCACGACCTGCTGTCCACCTACCTTCTTTTAATAAACTACTTGTTGGAAAGGGGGGGGGGGGGGGGGGGGGCGAGTGATACGTCATTTAAAAAGACTTGTCAAACCAAGCAACTTCTGTGGGAAAAGATTTTTGATATTGTCAACCAGTGAAGTGGGGCAGCTAAACAAAAAAGGTAACAATGGAGTGGAAAATCTTTTCACATCATCCATTTGGATGCAAGCTTTAAATTAATTCTAGCGTAATTTATTGTGGAGATTTTAAGAGCCTTTAAATAAGAAAGTTGCCATCCCTCTCCCCCACTTCCCCACCACCCTCACCGAGGAGAGGACAGATCAGGATATTTATACGACCCGTCAGGGGTAACAAAACAAAAACAAGGACTGCTATGGATAACCTGGATTCTTTGCAGGTATCGTTAAGACTCTTGTGCAAGTGTACCAAGAAACATGTTGGACTGTCACAGTTAAATAACGTTGAACTTTGTGGGGGTCATCACGTTGGGGGAAAGGGCCATGTATTAAACAATTCAAATGCAAACATGACAACTCACGTTGTACCGTACACTTGCAGATCTTTCCTTCTTGCTTATGTTAATTAAATCAGAAACAAAACCCACAAGGGTGAAAGAACCCACCAAGTCTGCAGATTTAGACATCGGTGTTGGAACACGGATTATCTTATTCGATTTCATGAAGGGTTTCGAGTCTGTCGTCCATTGTAAACTGTTATCTAAATTGGAGTATATGGGTTTTGCTGGTAGACTTTTGGCGTGGATAACTGCATTTGTTTCTGGACGTAGCCAACCTGTGTCTATTGAGGGAAAACTCTCAATCCCTTTGCTGGTTATCAGTGAGTGCCCCAGGGCTCCGTCCTGGGACCACTCCTCGTCATCTTATACCTTAATGACTAACAAATTGTACCTGAGACTTGGTTTCCCAAGAAAAATTCTAGGATGACCCAAAGCTTCACACGCCAGCCATCTCCTTGGTTGATTACTTTAATCTTCAACACGAAATTGACCATGTTTACGATTGGTTTAACACTTGGCAGCTCCCGCTTTCCTCTGACAAATGCTTCGGCTTTCGTCTGGGTAGACCTTATGATTCCCCCACTCTGTATCTGGGTAGCGAGGTTCTTGCGGGAAAGCATGAACATTTTTGAGACCTTGGCGTCTAGTCCCAGTCAAACCTCAAATTTTCTACTCACTGTGACACAATTTCTGCGGCTGCTAGTCGTAGGCTTACCATCGTCAACTGTTGCTTCTGCTCTGAATCTGTCCTCACAAAGCTTTGGGGCTTCAAAGTTTCCGTGCGCACTATGCTTGAGTATGGAGTCGGGTTTGATCCCCACACCTACTAAAGGACATTGACAAAATAGAGTCAATTCAAAGGAGGTTTACCAGGTCACTTCCGGGCCTTAGAAACTTAACATACCGTGATCGCTTAAAATCACCTAAACTAGACACCCTTGAGTGTCGTCGCTTGAAAGCCGACCTTTTTGACCTTCCAAATTCTACACAACATGCTACCTTTTGACGTGCCGTTGTTTGAGCTCAACCCACTTTCTAAGACTCGTGGGAAACACCTCAAGTTAACACTTCCCCGTTTCAAAACAAATCTTAGGAAGTCTTTCTTTGCCATTCTCATCATCCCGGTGTGGAACTCTTTTAGTAAAGCCCCATCGCTTCCATCTTTTAAGTGTAAATTAACGGAAACTCAACCTTAGTGGCTTCTTAGATCCACCAGAACACGCACCGCTCTTTTCGTAAACCTTCCTCAAAATTCTATTTGCTGTGTTTCTTTTTTAACTTAACAGGAGTGGCCTCTTTCGAACCCTTCCATCTCCGTTTCACTTTTATTCGAGTCAATAGATTGGGTATGTTATTATTATGTTTCAGCCCATCAAATTAGTGATAGCAGAACAAAAATGGCTGCCACCAAGTTGTTACATGAGTAGTAGGATAGTGCTATTTTCGAGATCACAGTGAGGACAGATACCAAGATGTCCGCCCCCATGAAAACCAGAAATGCCGCCATTTTCCAAGCGGGTTGTTGTCACGGGAACCGGAGGCGGAAGAGGAAAAACCGCCATATTTTAAAGATGGCCGCCCCTATTCAGCACCTTCTAGGATCGGGTATACTATTTAGCACCTTCTACGTGAATAAAACGTATCGTCGTTTCCATCTCATTCTACACGCGTTAATTGTGCGTTAATTGTTCGTCAATTGTGCGTTTCGTGTGGCTTTAAATGAACCTAGAGGAACGTTATGCAAACATCGAAAATACGCACGCTAAACATATAATATACTTTTTATTCATGGTTTAATGTTTCCATTACGATATACACGCGTTAATTATGCGTTTTGTACAGCTTTGAACGAACGTGCTGCAAACCTGTTAACTCTCGGTGTTTTATAATATGTAGGCACGAGGCTCCATGACTTCTGCTGCTAAACCTCCGAGTATGTAGACCTATTTAACGCGACTTTTTTTTTTTGCATTTAAAAGAATCTCTAGAAAGGAGGGACTTTCTGGACTGAGGAAAGTCTTTTAACGCGTAACTCATTGTTAGGAGACGGTGATGTGGAGGAGCTCGAATTATTCCTAAAATCCAACATGATTTTGTATATTTATTATGAAAAAATTAAAGAAAGTAGGTGGTAGACGTTCTGATAGGGTGTGAAGCCTGTGGGGTAGCTAGGGGATTTGATCCGTTTCGACGGCAGCAGTTATACAGAAGGCAGCGAAAAATGAAAATAGACGGCAACATTATGCTGCAAAGAAGAAGAAGCCCTAATCCACCCCCTATCTACACGGTGCAGTCGGCTATGCCACCGGAGACTTCGGTCTCTGGCAGGTACAACCAAGGTGGGCAGGCGGTTGTGCATCCTACACTTTTATCACCTCTTCCCTTCCCTTCAACCCCCAACCCCATCCCACCCCTCCGATTAACTGCAGCATTGACGTGGCGGAGGGGCTCAGTACCCGTGGTAAGTAGGGGAAGCCAGAAGCAGTTTACTTCTGGCTTCCCGTACTTACCATAAAATTACTTTATTTATTACTACCTATCATTAAGACTGGTCGTTCAACTTATAATATCAGTGTACTGGGTAGCATTGGTGCCTCCCAACCTCATGAGCCAGGTTCGATTCCGGACGTTGGAATTTTATTTTCTCACAGTTCATTTACGGAAAAATAAAATTCTCGAAAAATGCCCGCTGAGAAAACTAAGACCAACTGAACTTCGAGGGAACATACTTCAAAGCCAGTTGCTGAATAGGGGCGGCCATCTTTAAAAAATGGCGGTTCTTCCTCTTCCGCCTCTGGTTACCATGACCGAGTAAGGGTACTTTACCTGTGGACGCGTTCGGCTGGACGTGCCAGGTTCCAGCATGAAACAACGTGTGGACGCGCGAGGCTTCCAGTATGAAACACCGTCCGAGGGGGCGCGCTT
>JAHWFP010221402.1:0-10245 GCA_023313725.1 Lithobius niger
AAAAAAATTGTTTCAACGATTAAATACTTCAAATCGCACAGTTCATTGCTCCCTTGCTCTCTCAATACATTTTGTTCGCGGACTTTCGTTTTAAAGTTAGTAGTAGCCCACACTTTTATGCATTGAATGCGTAGCTTTCAAGTAATTTAACTCAACAGCGATGTTGAGTGGCCTATACTATTAATTTCTAGCCAATTTATAACTTTGTGTGACTAGAATAGTACCAAGTTAAATGAATAAAAATTGTATTTCAATATGGTTTACGAATTGTGCGCAAGTTCCCCAAAAGTTCGAAAACTTGAATTTAACAAAAGTTAAACGATACGGTGTTTACCTCGTGCCGGCTGCTACAGTACGGTGGCTTCGGGCCCAAAATGTAAGGAATTGTACATTTTGGGTGAAAAACATGAAATTTGGTATGATTTGGATGCACATGAAGGGTAACTGGAAACAAACAACCTTGGTAGCAAGTTTAAAATCCCGAGGGGGTTCGGTGGGTGGATTAGCCCCGCCCCCATCCCTCAAAAAATAACTTGTTCAGTTCGTGTGAAAAGCATGAAAGGTGGTATGAATCCGCACGAAGGGTAACTGCGACAACTATCTCTATGATAGCAGGGTCAAACCACCTCTGCTCCCGATGGGGTAGGATGACTTACAACCCCCCCCCCCCAAAAAAAAAATATTGTTCACTTTGTGTGAAAAGCACGAAAGATGGTATGGATGCAGTGCATAAAGGCCCACTAATGTTAATTCATTTGGCTAGTTAGCAATCGTCCTGACACCATGCTTACCTCGGTCTTACAATGACATTTAAAGGTACTTTCGTCCCAGTTGGCTTTCCTGTATGGATCAGGTTTGCAAAATTGGTACAGACGCGTCCAAATGTTGGAAATGCATTAATTTTCCTGATTTCCCCTCGCGAGAAACGGAATTGCTACACTCATTCTAACCTATAAATGTCGCAAAACCTATTTCTATCAGGATGCTCGAAATTAGAAATTATGTGAAGGCAAACGAAATTAGAAAGAAAGTATGTCCTTTTAAAGGACGGTTGCCGCCAAATTAGCATTGCAGCATCTAGGCCTATCGAGTTCTCTCTCTCAGGAAGCAAAGGAATTAGCAAAGCAAAACTTTTAAACGCAACAAACAAGCTCCGTAACTTCTTAATTATTGAGTAAAAATTTGGTACGCCTTTGTACACCTGGAAACAAGTTGTAAAAATTAACAATATTAGTGTCACCAGATGGCGCCAGGGGATTTTCTTTACGTTTTTCCGTGCCGCCATATAGTGACGTCAGTATCGTTAATTTTTATAGCTTGTTCCCAGGTGCCCGAGAGCGTACCAAATTTTTACTGAATAATTAAGTAGTCACGCAGTTGTTTGTTGCGTTTAAAAGTTTTGCTTTGTGCATTTTTTTCCTTCCTGCGAGAGAGGACTCGATAAGCCTAGATGCTGCAAAGCTAATTTGGTAGCAATCGACCTTTACGTGTTTAAGTTTTTTATACAACAAACTGACGCCAGTTGGTGCCTACACTACAGATCTCCAACCCTAGAAAAACATACACTAACATACATTCACTTTTATTGCTGCGCCCTTCATTACCTGAACATAGTGTTGGCACCATTGCATTTCTTCGTTTGTTGGAGCGAAGCGAAGTGAGGCCGAATGCCGAGCGAAGCTCCATTTATGAATACACTCGAATGCAATCTTTGTAATCGCATCACGCTATAACGACTGCATCAATTATTATCAGATTTTACACATTGATAGCGGTACACCAGAGGTAGTTTGTAAAAAATATTTGTAAATCGGATATGTTGAGAAACAACACCATCCAGCGATGTACTATGAAAGCAAATGGACAAAGAAAAGAGATGCGATGACGCAACCGAAAGATAAGCCACAACGCTGTCTTCAATACACTCACAAGCAACTGCTTTTGCCCTATGTATTGTGCCAGCATTAATTGTTTTGCAAGTTTAATTTATTATGTGTTTATAGTCGCTTAGCTCCATTTTGTCGACTGTGAAACTGATGACGCCATAGTTGCTAAGATTTACAACTAATTACGTTTCATTACGTTACAAACGTACGCTTAAACACATGTAGCGCAATTAGTGTTAAAAATAAACCAGCAGTGTTTTATCTTAACACACAAGTGTTCATTTTACAACACATGGTGAACGCAAATGTTTTCGTTAAACACAATTTTCAAAAACATATACTTTGTAATAAAAACACTGCTTTTTTTTAGACACTTTTGGCGTAGTGCTTTAAAAGCATTTGTTGATAAGAAGCGCAGAAAAAAATAACAGGAAAAAATCACGAAAAAAAATAACAAATTTACCTGGGTAAAAAATTACAGTAAAAAAGTCAAGAAATAGTTAATAGTAAAAAAAAAATTGCAGTCCGTGGCAGTGAATTTCTGGCATTTCCGATTCGGGAGACTTTAGGATGCCTATTTTTTTTTTGCAGATTCTGACGTGAAGATGACCCTGACGTGGCTTTCTCGTGTCATGTTGACACTCTGGGTTTTCTCTGCAACGAACGGCCAAAATGACAGTAAGTTATGCTAGGGTGGCCCTTGCAGTAAGTACATTGTGTATTGCGGAGTGACTCAAAGAGATGATTATGAACATAATGACATGGACGACAATACAAAACAGGACTTCGACACTTTTAAGCACTCCAACAGACACCAATGCTGATCGAGTTGCTTACTCAGAATCCGCTAACAGTAGAGAATAGTTTTTGGTGTTTAAGATGAAAATTAACGCAACCTTTGGTGGCTTTACCAGTTTTATTTATTACTGTAGGGGGCCAATGCTTACGAAATTTGTGAGTTTTTTTGCGAGTTAGTAAATTTGCTTTGTTTCATTGGTCTTAGTAATTAACGTATAGATTGTAATGAAAATTGTGGACCTACATGCTGAATTATAAGTCTAAATGCGTGTTACAATGTCCAGTAAAGGGGGAAGGGGAGATTGAATTGCACGTCAACAGCATGGTCATTAGCACCAACCCCAGTCACACTGCACTAAAGGGCGAATAAACTACTAATGTAGTCGCTAAAGTGTTGCAGGATAAAAATAATAGTCCAGATTTATAGCCCCTGTCCAATTCTTGTTCATATTCATTTACCATCGAACGATTTCTAACTTTCACAATGCTAAAAACGATTAAACGGCAAATACATCCATTTTGACATGCATGCTTCACTTTTGGATCATTTACACAATAACTAACCACAAGAATTGCGGTAAGAATACGTTACGATTGATTTTATTTTATTTTATTTGAGCTTACAGGCCTATACCACCAAGTGCTCAGTCTAACCTACTTAAAAACTACAATTTAATTATTGCATCACCAAAACACGACATGGAGACCGCCATTGTTTTGCTGGAACGCGCAGAAATTAATGCCGACTGATGTCACTCTTCGATTTCGACTCGCAGCCGATTGAGATAGCTCTATTGGCTGTGAGAGCTCGAGCGTCTGGCGGCCTTAACTGGCCGACAGTTGTAGTGGCTAGCTAAGGCCGTCGGACGGTTGAGCTCTCACAGCCAATAGAGCTATCTCAATAGGCTGCGAGTCGAAATCGAAACGTGACATCTGTCGGCATTAATTTCTGCGCGTTCCAGCAAAACAATGGCGGTCTCCGTATCGTGTTTTGTGATGCAATAATTAAATTGTTGTATCGAACGTACGTAACGTATTCTTACCGCAGGTCTTCTGTTTAGGTATTGTGTAAGTGATTCAAAAGTAAAGCATGCATGTCAAAATGGATGTAATTGCCCTTTAACGATATATCTCATATCACCACACTTTACAGTGTTAGTGTGGCGATATGGATGCCATGCACAGTAAGTGTGGTGATGTCACATGGCGTGTCTCAGCCGGCAGTTCTCAAGTAAAACCTTTTAAGGAACGGGCATAGCCTTGTATCTGGCTGCTCATTTGAAAGCAAAGTGGATAGAGCCAGCATCCATGCGGAGCCGGGCCTAACCCGATCCTTGAAAAGGAGTCTTAAGCTGTGAACACCGTCTTCGCTCGGCGGCGTACGTAGGAACGCGACGTTGTGAGAAGGAAAAAACTGATGTTATTTTGAGCAGCCGTGTTTTGGACGCAGTTCTTAGTTTTTAACTCTATGTTAACTTTTGTCAAAGTGTTCGTAACGTGAACTTTCAGGTCTGATAAAAACTTTAGTACGAAAATTGTACACATTTTCAACAAATAAAGACGTTTTCTTGCTCACATTATTACATTTTTTTTACCGTTTTCTAGCGGTGAAAGTTCCAGTGGTTCCACCAATGTTCCAGGCAGAAATTCAAATCACAGTTCCAGATGAGCAGACTACCTACCATGCCCAGGTTTACTTCAATAACACGGAAGGTTCAGTCATTATTAACGAACTGCAACACAGAAGGCAAATTATTTATAACTTCGACGGAGAAACTAATCAGACATTAGTTATAAATGGTTAGTAAATTGTTTCACGTATTATTAATGTTATTTTAATAGTATTCATACGCTGCGAGGGCCACGTATAATATATGATTGAAGTCCTCCCTTCAGCAAAACTTAAACCGTTCCTATTCCATAATATTCGGCCTAACTTGGCCAGACAGTACATAGGTATGGAAGGTATATTTATACAAAAAAAATATGCAATTCTGTGTAAGAGTAAAGGCAGGGAGCCACACGGAAATTTAAAAACTGTTCACTTGTTGTTGTTGTTTTTCTTCTTCTTCTTGTTCTGCCACTGTTTCAGAAAAGACTTCTTCACCTACCTAAAATCTGAAACATTATTATAAGCCACAAATTTTCTGGTTTTTCATCATCAAAGAGACCGCTTTTTCAATTAGTCAAGCCATTCCGGAGTTACGGGACCCTAAACGATCAGTTTGATTGCCTTACATTGTTTTAACCATTGTAATTAAGGAGCAATGCTAATCAGCAAACGCAGGTCCATGTTTCGTACACGTAGTATGTCTTTGCTAAACTTTTGATTATTGATCAGAAACGAAAGAATCAGTGTTTCAGCTAAACGTATATAGTTTTAAACTAAACATAGCTACGTTGTTAATTTGCCTTGAAATTGGCAGTTAGAAACGATAGAATGGCGTATTTATTTCGTAGATGCAGGCTTTCACAGCCGAACAAAATTGTTTCAGAGTGAGCAGCAACAATTGCTGCATGCGCGCGCATTCACACCTTTGCAAATGAAAACAAATTACTGCCCACAATTATTTACCCGAGCCAGGATAGGCAACAAATATCACATCAATTCAATAGTCTAGGACATAAAACCATTCAGCACAACTCCATAGCCATAAAACGGTACATGGATTACAAACAAATACGTCAAGTGTGACGTATAAAAGGGATATATGATTGAAGTTTCATTTTACTTGTTAAAATGTACACTTATAAAAATTTATGATTTTTAACTGAAGTAAGCAAATGTACAATTGAGAAAATTGAATCTGTTTAAATGCTGTTGTGCTTTAACAATTAAATTGGTAAAGCTCCATAACACTTACATGGTTGCTATATTCTCAATTGTTCATTTGTTAACCTCAATAAAAATCGTCAATTTTTATCTGTGTACATTTTAACAAGTAAAGTGAAACTTCAATCATATAACCTTTTTTTTTCCGGCACACTTGACGTTTTTGTTTGTAATATTAATTTTAGTGAAGAAAAATTTAGTGGAAAAATTTTAGTGGAAATAAAACTATCGAATATGAAAGTAAGGATTACAATACATTTTTTTCTAAAAGACCGGGGATTATCTACAATATCAAATTGTGTAGGAGCTTAATACCTGGGATTAAACACTTGAAAGAAAAAATAGAAACACAACTATCCCGATTTATTGATTAAAAAAAATCATAGCATTATGCCTATGCTATGGAGCAGCGTCAAGTTACGTCATATTGGCTACGAGACACCATTTGGAGGTAATAGCTACAAGGTGCACTAGATTAAAATGTAATGGAAAAAACGGCACTTCTCGTCAAGACAGTGCTTTGAGAGCGGGTTTCTTAGGCATAAAAGAACGTTGTTTTCTCCAACAACAAAAATCGCGCGTTATAGGCTTAAGAAATCTAGTCTAATAGCATTGGCTTCAATAAGACGATCTTCCTTTCTCCCTCCAGTGCTCCTTGCGGCTAACCCAGTTACTGGCTCCACCATAGAGTACTACACAATAACACTACGTCGTGCCACTGCCCTATACTATTATGGCGACCTTTAAATTGATAATAAGACAATTATTTGGGACGCATGGATTGAATCTCACCTTAGAAATGGAATAGAATTTGCCTACACGGATTTGCCACAAATACTGATGTTAAAAGAATGCAGATATCGGAATAAAATAATTAAAATACGATTTAAAACAACCGATTGCCCAAAAACTTCAGATCGTTATGTAATTTTGAATTTTAAGTATAATTAAATCTCACTGATCCTGCTTTAAATCAACTAATGAAATTTTGATTAATTTACTTGATTAATAACTACAGTGTTCTACAGAACTGGCTTGAAAATCTTCAGTTTTCGGTTAAATGGTTGATCTGTTGTGGTCTACCCCTGTTTCGATGCGACAAGAGCCCTACTCTGTTGAATGTGTTAGAAGAGTCTACTACCCTTGTATTATGTATACATGCTTTATATGTGCCAGGTGTAACCCCATAAGGCCTGTTGTTAGCCTTATGCCAAACTCAGGAGAAGAGTGGTGCTAAAAAGTCACCTCGGAAGGGAACAACATAAAATGGGAAATGGATAAAATACTGGCGGCCATGATCACTGGCCAAGCGAACGACCGATGATCATGACTTTTGTGTGGCTGTTTGCCTGTATGTTTGTCTGCTTGGTAAACGATATAAGGTTCACAATTTTTTTCTGATTGGCTGAAATTCCATGACAAAGGAGAGTTGGAGTATGAAAGAAATGAGTTCAAGATGAAATTCCTTTAACAGACCATGTAAGTTTTACCATTTCTGCTTCTCGAGAGGTTACATGGATGCATTGTGCACGCTTGTGAGAAAGGAACTCCTATCTGCACTCTTGCCTCAGGGTTTATATGGTTTTACAATGTTTCACTTTGCCTACCATTAAGTAAAAAACGGACCAGAGTGCTACAGCAAATAGGCGATCCACATTGTCTTTTTATGTACAGGAATTACCAACCTTAAACCAATGGCAGACAACAGAGATAACCTTCTGTTCCAACACAGGAATTCCTGTTACAATACAGGAATTCTCTACAACCGAAAAGGACCTCGATCTACTCGACACAAATAATAAACGAACTCGAGCTGTCTTCATTATTGCTAGAGGAACTAACATCGGTTTTGAAATCTTTCTTTACTGCACAAGAGAACCATGAAGTCACCAACTGAAATTACAATGCAACAATTTCAGAAATTGCTTACAGCACAGGTACATACCTAACACTGAGGCCCATATCTAGGCCGAGAATGCTAAATCCACAAATTACATTAAGGCAGACCTGAACTCTATTTCATCATCTACAGCCCTAAATCGCATCTGGAAACAGTGACTGCGAGGGAGAAAAGTTGAGGTGTCAACCGTCCCGGCTTTATTTAAGACGAGTGGTGTTGAGCTCCGGTCTTCTCACCTTCTCCATCACATATCCTAAATGCTACAAGTTTGTAATCAATCCAGGTAAACAATGAATAGATGATTGACATCTGAGGATGTTTTGAGGAAGAATGCTGGAAAACCAACCACTCGTGGGATCAACTTTCTTAATCAACATAACGACTCACAATCAGCTAATAATACTTCTGAAGAGATAACCGGGCTAAGGAATAAACGAAGAAAAAACAAAGAATTTTCTCCTATGACGGATGAGGTTCCCACCAATGGACACACTGCAGACCCAAATAAAGAAATCACCGAGTTCTGTAGCTAAAAACATTGTGACTACTACCATCCTTCTCCCATGGAATATGTTAGAGATCAAGGATTACCTTACTTTGAGAATGATAACGAGACATACACTGGATGATAAAGGATTCTAACAGTATAATCATGAGATCGCACATGCATGCTTTGTGAGGCAGCTCTCACCAGCAATCAATCACTTCGCAACTACCGGAAATAATTAAAAACGCTGACCAGACCTTAGACTCCATAGGGGTTAAATAATGACTTTTGATCCACGCAGCATTATTTACAACATTTGGCGGTGATCGCCACAGAAATTCGAAGAGCTAGACAAGGTCTAGCATTTCTTTCGTAGGATTATTTTACCTTTTGGGTAAAAACAGAATTGAAGAGGATAAACTGTTATCTGTTGTGGATATGTTTCTGCGACAGTTATGTATACATGTGAATTACAACTTTGTGTCAATTGATCGTGAGATGTGTGTTGATCAGACCCTCATGTTCAGATACGGCCTTCATTTGACCACAAAAGGAAAACATGTTTTGCAAAGAGAAATGGAAATGCCTTCATTCATTCTCAGGGGAAAAATATATTATGTAACTGGGAAGTCCTCACCCACCTTGCCATCACTCATAATTCCTTGCAATGATAACTCGGAAAGTGTAACTGGTATAATGTGCATTTTAAATAATGCAATAAATATTGTTAAATATATGGGGAGCCTGAAAGCTCTTCTTCTGACTGATAATCTTCAATCTTCCATTTCGCTCTTTCCGCTTTAAATCAGACCACGCCTTCCAAGTTACCATCGTAGTAATTTTTTACTAATGAAAACTATAGGCCTAAATACTAATTTTTTTATTTTTTATTTTGACGAGCCTTAAGTCAGCTGAAGCTTATACGGCTGAACCGGCTCAATTTTGAACATTACCAGATTTTAGAGAAGAAGAAATATCTGGTAAAGGGAGGTGCCAGCCCGGGATTCGATCCGGGAAACCTCCGATCATCGTCGAGGCCGAAAGATTGTCCAGAATTTGCCAGAATATTTCCCATAGCCGCTGAAGTAGCATGGTAGCCTCCCACGCTACCCTGGCCGGCAGTCCTGGCAGGGACTTTGCCATATTCCCTTTCCAGGGGTTCGACCAGATCCGCAAACCTCCAGCAACCAGGCTGAGCTCTCTCACCGCTCGGCCACGATGACCACAGGTCTAAGTAAATAGGCCTAATCAGTCAAATATATACCTAACTTCATATGGCGCCTTTTTGTTGTTCTTCATATCGTTGGAGAAATATTGCTCTCACCTAGAGATCGACCCAAAGAACCCATTTTGTACTTTTTTTTAAACTTAAACTGTCGGTATTAAGAAGGACCGGAGCCTTTTGAACGATATATCATTGTGACTGATTTATCTCAAAAAGCGTTCATCTCAATTATGTGATATAGTGATTATCTGTTCAAAATTCTAGTTATTTAATTTCCCTGAAATATCCCCAAGAAAATTAATAGATTAGTATTAGTGAAGGGCTTAAGCATATAAAATAATATGGACGTAAGCCTTAAAAACCTAATGCTCTAAATGAGCAGAAACAAGAAAAAGACGTGTAAACTATCAGTGTCGGAGTAATACGTATAAAATAAGCTCCAGTATTATCTTTTGGATGCTGCTGGAGATTCTTTATACAGTTATTAATGTGTTGCTTATGGCTTGCGTGTCTTTTCTTGCATCTGTTCCTTTAGAGCATAAAGTTTTTTGTAAGGCTACATCTGTATTTTGAACACTTAAACCTTTTTTTTTTCAAACTGCGTTTTTATAACTGCATTTATATACTGGTATGATAGAAATCCTAAATCTTTGATAACATTGAATTCATTGCTTTTCTATAGATAATGCATGCTTCGAGCTCAAAAACGAGAGTGTATTTATATTTGGACCACACGAAAAATTTTCACCCGGTTACATGATTGGAATCGCAGAAAATATGGTAACTATAACAGTTCTAATTTCATGTTTATGTGTATAAGGGTATGTACGAATACCTCAACAGGCGCGAAAGCCCACATTATTTAAACTGTCAAATACATAGCAAGAGATTAGTATACTCTTGATATAACGCACCTGCTAATAAGGAGTTTTTAACTGTTCAGTTACGGACCCTCTATTCATATGGAGAAAATGGCTCTTATATTATTCCTATTTACTACGCATCCAACTTCCTGCAACTTTGTGGTGCTATTCCCGAGCCTACGATGCAATGTTCGATGCGCACATGTTTGTACAGGCTGCTTTCTTTTGATTTGTTTATTTCTACCATTTATTA
>JAHWFP010221402.1:10255-30172 GCA_023313725.1 Lithobius niger
TTAGTAAACCTATTTCAGTACTAGTTTTATGAAAATCTAAAGTTAGCCATGCATTTTTATGAATTTCTTGTGAACACAAGAAAATGTTTTTGTGTGCGTGTTGTGTTTTGCACTTGTGACCAAATACCAGTTGTTTTTTTTTTCGTTTCCTTGTGACCTTGTTACAGCTTAATTGAAGGGACTCTGCAAATGTAGACGTCTCCTACTGTTTTCATGAAAATCTATAGTTTGTCACACATTCTTATGCATTTTTTATGAACCAATATTTATGAACCATTAAAATACAACCATAAACAATAAGTGGTGCATCAACAGTGTATGAACAGTGTATCAGTGTATCAGTATGAACAGTGTATCATCGTAAGTGTATGAACAGTATTTTTGTTAGTATAACGTAACAAACGCTGTCCTTAATGATACTATATCCAGATAGCATTTTTCATCATAATTCGACGTACTATACCGACGCCGGAAGTAACATTTACCTCCAAAAGGATTGTTTTGGCCCCTCTTGTCCATTTTATCCATTTCTATTTTGGGTTAACCAGTGATACAGTGGTAGTTAGGTATATACTGCAGTGTAAATACAACCAATAAGTGGCGCATCAGTTATCTGGCTTTCAGAATGTCGCTAACAACGGTGTACAACTCTTTATCTGACAGGTGGTAATCCCAACATTCCTAAAACGAGCATTACAAATGATTGCAATCTTTGCCATTATCACCTCTCCAATACTCAAACCATAACTGGTAGTATCCCCAGTTAAATGTAAACTGAAAGCCAAACTTCAGCCAGCTCAGTCACATAAATTATTTTATTTGTGGGGTACAAAATTTTACAAGCAGTAACAGAGAATCAAGCAGTATAGTGCAAGCACCATCTGATGTCTGACCCACATTTGGGGGTGGTCACGGAGGTAGTCGCGTTGATTATTGGTCCTAATGGACCTTAGACCCATGGTATTACAGCTGTAAGGTTCCGGCCTGTCTCGGCTGGTAATGATTTACGATATAACATTGCTCAAGATATATTGTCAACTATACATACTATACTGTTCATATTAAACAGGAAGTAACGCCAAATGTGCGCAAGAAGTGTTAAATAAATAGAGATGCAAACTTATTTACGTTGCGTTTTGGACTTAAATGTATAACTGCCAGAGCAGGAAATTGAACCCACGGCGTTTAACTTGTCATGTCAGTATGGCTTAGCAGGAGAACTTCAGCCTTTGGTTTCAAAGGTCGAGAGTTCAATTCCTCGCTCAGAGAGTATACCATTTAAATCCAAAAGTTAACGTAAGTAGGTTTGCATTCTATTTATATATATAGCATGGGAACCACACGGAATCTGGGTACTGAGCCGTGCACACTCATGATGTACCAGACAGAATCTTGCTACTGAGCTGTACAAGCCCATGAGGGTAACAGACGGAATCTTGCTACTGAGCTGTACTCACCCGTGATTGTTCCAGACGGTAAAATTTATTTTTCCATGTATAGGCCCGATTCCCCCCCCCTTACCTCCCCCCTTCCCCTGAAAAAAAAATTTCGTTGTGTTTATTAATCGCCTAAGTTTTATTTAGCCTGTTGTCAATGCAAGGCATAAGTAATACATCCACAAATTTAATTAATCCTCTAGGAAAGGCTTAAATGTTTCAGGAAGAACCGCTATGCTTCAGGGCGATCCTCTCCTGCCCCCCCCCCCCCTCCCCCCTTCCCTCCATTTGCAAGTGAGCAATCCAAAACGCATGAATCATTCACATTCACACTACAGATTGGTTGGGAGGGAAGGGGGAAGCAAAGGAAACAAAGTGCGGACTGGCTAGGCCCCAAGAAGCCCACAGGAGAACTTAAAAACCAACTCAAAAAAAAATTCTACCAAACTGTTTTTTTGAGAATATTCGAATGGATATATCCTATTCTAATATAAATACGGATGCAACCTATTAACGTTGCCTTTTCGACTTAAATGTCAGACTGCCTGAGTGGGGAATCGAACCCACGACCATTGGAACCAAGCGCCAGAGTCGTACCACTCAGCCATACTGACAGGGCCATGGTAGTATGGCTGGGTGGTAGGACTCCGGCCTATGGTTCCAAAGGTCGTGGGTTCAATTCCCCGCTCAGGCAGTCTGACATTTAAGCCCAAAAAGGCAACATAAATAGGTTTGCATCCGTATTTATTTAACACTTATCGAGCCCAATTAATTGGGTTTCTGTCCCGTTTATAACCTATTCTAATATGCTCTTAACGAACGTATATTCGAATATTCGTCCGACCCCTATCACTTACTAAGGTAAGGAGAAACTTTCTCAGGATCGTTTCTTCACTTACTGATATAATCAATTTCCATCAAAAAGCTAGGTTGATCTCTGCCACTGCTCAGCCACCACGTCTGATTTCCATACATAACCTCCTTAATCAGATTTTGTTTTGGTCTGGCCTTGGGTTGTACTCACTAGAATGTTCTTTTTTCCCAGCCAATGAATGGTGGCCTGCCATACTACTACATGGGTACAGGCATACGAGACGACATAATTCCTACAGATCCAAACTGGGCAACAGGTAATAATATTACAATGTAATTTTAGCTGTATTTGTTTTGTTACAGCAAGTAGAAATTCAAACCTTAGGTGCTCATTGAGTGACTGTTTATTTGTGCATTTAAAATTCTGTCTCCCGAAGGTGGGCCCATGCGCCATTGCACCATATCAGTACAGCGACCATGTACTGTATCAAGCAATGAGTGCATGCAGAATCACTAGGTTATCTGGTGCAACGTCATTGCTTGCTAGCACGTCAAAGAGATGATACTGTTTCGTCATGAGTAAGTGTAGGCTTGACCGGATCTTAGAGAAACAGCCACAAAAATAAACGGGCTGGAAGAAAACGCAAAATGAAAATATAGCTGAGGGAAACCTCCTTCAATGTCGGTCGCCTCTCGCCACTTGGCGAACGAAAATCAACAGCCGACGACATGAATTTTAACTCTATTTGCCAAAACGGCGACCAACAATAGAGACTAATACTCAACTATCTCTGGAACCATTTAAGTTAGAGACGAGCGGTTGTGGCATTGTGCTCAGATTTATAAGGGCTACAAAATGGTTTTTCTGCAACAGTACTGGGGTTAAAAAAATTACACAATGTAATAACTTCACAAACTTGAAGAAAAAAAACATGTCTTGTGTGACACGTTTCGCCTTTATGGTGAGCTGAAACTAAAAATGGAAAGTTTTTCCTAATATTGAACTGCTAGGTAGCAGCGGCTTCTAGACAGAGGGTTGTCTGCCAAATAATGGCCTCACCAAAACAAAATTAATAAATAAACGAAAGGAAAAAAAGGCGAAATGAAAACACTGTAGTGGTTAAAAAAAGCGACCAAAAAATTTGAAAAATAAAAGACCCGGAGATTTCCCTGGAAAAACTAGTACCCTATCTGATGAATTCATACCAAGGCGAATTACCCAACCCAACCCAACCTGGCCTAATATGTAATAAAAAAAACCGATGAAACAACAAAACCATTTAACAGTTTTGTTTTCCTTTTTTGTCTTGTGGCCTTATTTTCTGTGCCTTTACCATGGATTTTTTACAAAAAATCTTTTTAAATGCTTATTTTCTGTGGGGAACCTGAGATCCAATAACCCAGACTTGTGTGGTGACCCAGAAATTGGTTGAGACTGGACTAATACCGATTTCTCATTGGTAAATTCAAGCGGCCAGGCCGGCCTGGGGCGGGCCGGTCAGTGCCAATCGGGGCCAGTGCTGGTCCGGCCAGCTCGCTTTCGCGTTGGTTAATTCCACGGCTCGCTGATCACGATTTACAGCACCGCCACGTGTCGGTTTGTGGCAGTTGACACTTTCCCCTTTCTGCCGCTACACTGCAGCACCATTCATAAACCATTCTGATTTAAGCGGCGCTGGCCGGCTCCGTCCTAATTTGATTTCGCGTTAGTTAATAAAGCGGTATTGGCCGTACCTGGCTAGATTAGATTAGGGGTTTGAATAACATCTCTGTAATGTGTGGTGCAGTGGCAACCCGGACTACTGCAATGGGACTGAGGTTGGCGCTAATGACCAAGTTGTCAACGCGCCATTAAGCCTCAATTCTCCCCCCCCCCGTGCCTGGCTTGCCCAGGCTCACACTATTGGCGTGAGCCGCGCCGGCTCTCGAAATACCGGCCCGGCCTAGGCCGGCCCGATTTCGCATTGGTTAATAAAACGGTGCCCAGCCCTTCTTGGCACGGCCAGGGCCACTTGAATTTACCAATGCAAAATCGGTATAAGTGGTCCAGGCTGGTATTGATGGCCCAGAAACTGGTAAACCAGGGGCCCAGTGACCCAGCATAGTGTGGTTTCCCAAATTATCCATTGATCCCACTTGGTCCATTGGAACAAAATATGCCCATTTTCTTTAAAATAAAAACGAATTGTCCAGACTAGTAACGTTCTCAGTTACAACTAATTTTATGCGGCGTTCAGCAGAGCAGAAAGCTTTGTAGAATTGTTGCAAAATTTACCGAAAAAGAAGCAAAAAAATGCCTTCTTCAAAAACAGTGTATACCCCTTTGCATACTTGGTGGTCTCCGGGTCCGACAAAAAATTCCATGTCATGTACTAAGACCGGAAAAACTTGATACCGAAGAAGCCACTGACCCTGTTGCAGTCTGCTGTCCAGCGAAATGAAATTTAGCATACCCGCCTTCAAAGGATCTCACTGGCCTTAAAAGGATCTTCTAAGGAAGTTGTATGGTCGTCCCCCTGTGCATTCAATAGATCTGGTTATAGCTTAGCTAGAGTGTAACTGTTGCATTGTGTAGTTGGATCAAGGCTGCCAGCAATCCGGAGATCAGCAATTCTATTTGATGCTCTGGCTTTCTGCCAGCTATCTTCATATTGCACCATGCTCATGCTTAATTGATTACTTTTCAGGGTTAATCGAAAATGCTTTCAAACTGATTGGAACTTACGACTTAAAGGGAGTTAGTTTCGATTATTTGCTATCCGACGTTTCCTTAAGGGATTGTGGCAGGGAATGTCTTGACACTACGTCACTGGTATGTGAATCCTTTGCTTACTGCAACGCTGCTGGGAGTTGCAAGATATCTCATCTTCACGCTGATAACATAACCAGTGACCAGAAGTCTAGCATTGCTGGATGTGCCTTATACAGCCGTAAGTATCAGTGTCTTTTTGACCTAGATGGTGATCTTAGAGGGGCTCATAATAGCAATACTTTACTTTCCTTGAATTGCCTGCAAGTTTTAGATGTGTTTTTTTACCGGAATGATTGTTACTTCGAAATATACTGTCAACATCGGCCAAGTAAATGCAGGTTTGATGGTCGAATATCACTGGCGAACACAGTCATCAATTAATCCAATTCACGTCAAAAGTGTTAACCTTCGATTAAATTCTTGTGCAGTTTTGCTGAGATTTTTAAATTTCTAAAGCTCGGAAAAATGCAAAGTGAATCCTCGATCGATAACCGCAAGTGCATGTTCGGAGATGTGCTGCTTGAACGGTTTCCAATGCCATTAGGTGATGATGTTAATTACGGCCGAAACTACGTGTTTGGGAGCACGGTGGTTGCATAAAAATGGGGTTACATTTTTCTCTGAAAACTTGACGATTTTTAAGTTTTTTACATACCTTTATTCGTAGCTTTGTTCCACCTTCCGTTTTTTGTTAGTCTTTATCAATGTATACTCCGTCTGTGCAGAGCCCAGGATAGAGCCCCCCCTCCCCTCACCAATTATAACCCTGATGTTACTGTAGTTCACGATAAGGCATACACGTTGTAATAAAAGCACACTTCTTGCAGATCAGGCATTCATAGTCTACTATGCACCAACTTTTTTTTTCTAATTTCTGACTGAGCAACAGTGGTAGGAAAATCTCGAACATTTCTAAGTTCATTGACATATTAAATAACTTTATTGTCAATTAATTTTAATTTATTAGTCAGGTGCCGTGGCCAAGAGCCGTGGTCAAGAGAGATTGTACAACAGTACTAAGTTTTATTGTTTTGTAGTATTTAAAGTGTTGGACTTTTTCAGCATTTGGTTATAAATAATCCACATGGATTGCTTATAGGACCCATAAGTTAGAATCTCTTAACATGGATGTCTGAAAATAAGTATTCTGTGATGTACAATGTCACTGACAGTGGCTGACCTTATATAAGCAATAACCCACAACATAAACGGTCAATAAGGCAATCCATCAGCTTTAAAGACTGGCCTTGTGAAAATACAAGATAATCTATGAAAAAAGAAACGAGAGAGAGCAGTTGTCTTTTCTTTCTTTCTCAGATTAGTGTAACTTGTATTGTCACAAGGCCAGTCTTTAATGCTGACGGTTTTCTTCGTCAATTCGTTGGCAAATGTATCTCCAAGACATGATCTCCAACTTTATGGAATCCTATTTAATTAGGAATGTGTATTCCTTCCGCAAGGAACCATCATTTCTTTTCAAACCAAGTGAACTCTGTTTGAACTTCCATGCTGCATCTGTAGTAGTATCTTTCACTCCATTGTAATTCTGCTTAATTAGGAATGTGTATTCCTTCCACAAGGAACCATCATTTCTTTTCAAACCAAGTGAACTCTCTTTGAACTTCCATGCTGCATCTGCAGTAGTATCTTTCACTCCATTGTAATTCTGCTTAATTAGGAATGTGTATTCCTTCCACAAGGAACCGTCATTGCCTTTCAAACCAAGTGAACTCTGTTTGAACGTCCATGCTGCATCTGCAGTAGTATCTTTCCCTCCATTGAAATTCTGTTTTTAGCCCGTTCAAAATGGATGTAAGCAGATTTATGAAATGTTTTTGATTGCTCTTGCATACATTCGGTGTTCTGTAAATGCACCTCTGACAATACAGCTACACCATGTCCACGGAAACTGATTTGCATCAGACAATTATACAATAATTCTTAGGGATGATGAGTGAACAACAGCATTAAGGTTCTGGCGACAAGGAACGTCATTTATTTTCAAACGTAGTGAACTCAGTTTAGTAATCCATAATCCATATGCTGTATCTGCAGCAGTATCATTCTTGCCCTCCATTTCGATTTGGTTTTTGAATTTAATTGTTCGAGAAGGTATGTAGCGTTATGAAACTTTTTTGATTCTCCTTACATACATTCAATATTCAGTAAATTGTTCCTCTGACAATACAGCTACACCATGTCCACGGAAATTGATTTGCGTCAGGAAATTATACAATAATTCTTAAGGACGACCAGTGCAGGACAACATTCATAATAAGGTTATAAGGCTCTGTTATAAGTCAAGTCTTTGAGTATGTTAATTGATTTTGATTCTGTTGTTCGGATCAAGTAGTGTGCGAAGCTACAAGCTTATGGTTTCACAGGTTCTATACTAAATATGATTAGTGATGTCTCGGCTGGCGAAACTGTTTTTTTTTTTGGTTTTTTTGGCGAAGAAATCTCAAATGAAGTTGAGGTACCCAGTGGACTTCCGCAGGGTTCTGCTTTAGGGCCATTTCCTTTTATTTTCTGTGCTTTTCAGCCGTGTCATGTGCGGTTATTTGACTATCGCTGACACTATTGACTATTTATACTGTACTGTCAGTTATTTTCTTCTTCCCAAGAGAGTGACACGTATTTCTATTGACAATTTATCTCTAGCTCTTCAGCTGTGTAATGTATTGTCGGCCAAAATAATGCCAAATTTGTGTACAAATGTTCATCTAATTGGTATATTCTTCACTTCCCTTCATACCCTTCTGACCTTCTTTTTTTTCTTTATTGTATAAAACGTCCTAAAGTACTTAGTTAAAGTATCGGGATGCTGAAATATGCAGACAATGGTAAATTAGGTAAGGCTGTAACTTCGGTTGAAAAACCTCGCTGACATTGTCATTGTGGTAACCTACCGCAAAACTTTGTCTGCACTGCAAAAACTAATCATCTTAAAGTTCGTAAGATGCATCTGAAATCAGTTGTTTTGGTTGGTCAGCCTCCTGAAAATCATAAAGCCATCTTAATTTAATATGAAATGGATCTGCGCTTTGAGGATTTAAGATCCCACGAGATTAGATGCTTTCTAATTTCAGACTTGTTTCATTTAAGATGTCGTTAAACGTAAGATGCATCTTATTATCAGATGGAAAACACGGGATATAAACGTTTAAGATGTTTAGCCATTTAATACGCTATAGTTTTTAGTTGCCATATTCAGGCAGTGTAAAATGGCAGCAATTTCAGATATTGACCCAATAAGATAGTTTATTTTAAAGTTGAAAAACAGAGTAAGCTGCAAAGTAGTAAGATGTCAATTTATTTTAAGTGGGGTAACTGGCAAAAACGCCAACATTTTAAGATGTCAACGTAGTTAAGCCACCTGACGGTCAATTTATGTTAAATTGTAAAACAAGCAACGATGCCATCGTTTTAAGATGGCACATTGTATTAAATCGCAAATGAAGTTAACTTGCCAACATTCTAAGGTGGCACTTGACTGAGTTGGGAAATAAATAAGTTGCAGTGTTTTAAACAGGAACTAATAATTTATTGCACCTTGTGAAATATTTAACTAAAACAAACTTATTGTTATTAAACGCAAACAGGAATTAATTTTTTTTGCACTTGTTCTAAATATTTGTTCCTAAAAAAACACATAAATGAAAGGCACGTAAAGGAACCATGTTTCCAGTAACACATTAAAAGCACATATTACTTACACATTAATTACAGTAAATATTTAGTTTGACAAAAAAAAAACATATTGTAAGAAACTATTTTCTGCCTCATTAACGAGCATTGTACAGTTACTGGCAAAATAGGCTAAAACGCCATTTTCGATGTCAAACTACACCCACGTTTTTTTTATTAGAAATGAAATTCCTTGTACTTGTGGCGTGTTTACAGACGGTTCTTGAGAGCTCGAAACAAGTTAATGTTAAAATTAAATTTTACACCAGTAAAATAATATTTTTACATTTTGTAGCTATTTCACCTATGTTAAAAAATGCTAAATTTCAAGGACCTTGGGACACATTAAAAGTGATGAGTTTTTGTGCATGATAGAGATACTTAAAGCCAACATTTCCGTACAGGCTATTAAGAATTCCGAAAAAGGTTTTTTCACTCCACCTTACATGTTTTTCACTCCACCTTATTTTTTCTACCTTTACCAAATTTTATTCTTAGCAGCCGATCTTACCCACGTAAATTCCCCCTCCTCCTCCCCAGAGATAATATTACCTCCTAATACAAAATAACCACGTTCTCGAATTAGCCAAATACACCGGGAAATTTGTACGTAGCTATATTTCGCCCAAAGTGAACTAATTACCCTCTTCTACCTCCAATTCCTTGAAAATTTATATTTCTCGTCTTAATTTTAGGTGATTATCTGCTGGATTATGAAGTATCTGAACACACTAAAGTCAAAGCCAATGAAGCAGAGAACGGCATATCTGCAGAATTACTCTCCGGAGAGGATTGTGCTCGCAAATGTAGCCAAAATTCAAACTCTTTTAAATGCAAAGGATTTAATGTTTGTAGGAATCCCGATGGGCAAACAACCTGTGAGTTGCGTTCTCGTCACATCCTCGAAGTCAATCCCGATCAAGATATTGTTGTTGAAGCCAACTGCTCCTATTTTTCAAGTAAGTTATTTTAAAAAAACATAACTTTGCAATTAAATGCGTAATTATACTCACCAACTGCAGGAAGCTGGGCGATGCTTAAATGGAAAAAAGAAGAGCCACTTCCGGCTTGGTTTGAAATTTAGTTAACCTTTTGAAAATGTTTTACCCTTAATCTTCATCAGCAAAAACAACAAGGTCAAAAATACCAACGCCACCAGTCTCTCTAGACATCCAACTACTCAACCAACCAAGCCTCAAATAATACACACAACAATAAGGGCACGGTTATGCAACCACTCGCTTCTGCATTCTTGCAGCTAGAAGCTAGAAATCACCTCAAATTCCAACATGGCGGTGGTTTTATGTCTGCCACCTCGCAATGAAAACAGCAAATAACGTGAGTTCAGATGCGTTTGGGAAAATTGTTTCGTCATGAGGAATTCTTTATATTATTGGCACGGATTATAAGACTGCAAGTATTTACTCAAACGATGTCGGATTTAGCTAACCCATTTAGCGTTGATACCATGGCAATGTCACCTTTGCCATCGCGATTGAGTTCTAGCTGCGAGAATGCAAAGGCGAGTCACGCCCTAAGTATTTTCATCCTAAACTAGAAACTGCAAGAGAAGATAGTTGTCGTTCAACATTGCGGGCTGTTGTTTATTAATAACAAAGCCTCTGAATCTTTTTAGAAGGGTTTACCCTCCATCTTCAACAACAAAAACAACAAGGTCAAAAATACCAACGCCACCAGTCTCCCAATACTTCCACTCAATCAACCAAGCCTTTAACAACAACACAACCACAACTATTTCCATCCTAAGTGAGAAACTGCACGAGAAGATTGTTGTCATTTAATCTCGCTGATTCAACCTCACTTCATAAATAACAAAGCCTGTTAACCTTTTCAGAAGGTTTTACCCTCCATCTTTAACAACAAAAACAACAAGGTAAAAAATCCCAACACCACCAGTCTCCCAATACATCCAAGTATTCAACCAACCTAGCTTCAATCAATAACACAACAATAAGTATTTCCATCCTAAGTGAGAAACTGCATGGGTAGATTGTTGTCTTTTAACCTCGTTGACTGTTGCTTATTAATAACAAAGTAAACCAATCTGAACTTGCCCCTCTGTCTATCACATGCCAAGAGCCCCGAACTCAAATATGCTAGCCTCACACCAAGTCATCAACAAACGCAAAGCCTCACAACTTTGTTTTACAGCTTTTTAATGTGCTGGTTTTGAGCTGTTTGTATGTGTTAAAAGGAGGAGCAAGTTTAGGTTGGTTTACGTTGTTATTAATAAACAACGGTCAACGAGGTTAAAAGACAACTGTCTTCTCGTGCAGTTTCCCGCATACGATGAAAATATTTGTTGATTAAGACACAGCACCATTACCAGAAGTAAAAATCAGAACATTGTTAAAACACAGGAACTGAACTGACATGGAGGCTGCCATCTTGTTGAAGCTGCCTGATGTTCATTGGACGAGTCCACAATACAATAAGAGTGAAATCTGCTAATAGGAAGATCCATTTTATAAGGGATGATGATCTCTTTTTTTTTATAAACCATCTATGTTGCGTAAACAATCTCATTAAGGAGTCAGATATCAATTAGAAAAATATGAGATCATCAAGAATCGTGCATTTATTATAAATCACCAAAATACTGACATCAATACATTCGTTTGACAGGAACTTTGCCCGCTAGTTTTTAATGTTGTAATTTTTGACTTCTAAACAAGATGTGTGTTAATTACCAAATATTTCCATCCTACACGAGAAACTCCGTGAGAAGAGTGTTATCGTTTTGAGCTTTGGTGGTTAATTGTTTGGGTATATTGGTAGATTACGAAAATGTTTATATTTTTGACTTTGTTGTTTACTTTGCTGAAGCGCGAGGGTGAAACCTTTGAAAATGTTTCATAAAATTGGAAAACACGTTGAAAAGGGGCTCTTCTTTTTTTTTCTATGATGCAGAGTACAACCATCTCCTTTTAGCCGTAAATACTATATGGTAATATAGTTTCATCGAAGTTAATAGTACAATTTCTGTAAAAAGTAAACAAACACCCGTGGTAGCATGCGGGAACTGCAGTGAAGCCCAGTATGAAGTAATATAGTAAATTTTTTTTGTTCAGTTGCCCTCGGACTGGCCAAGAACTTACACGAACATGAAAAAGCAACAGTATTTTAATTTTCGACGCTAATGTTGGCCCTTGTTCACAAGGTTGCGGCCATCTTGATTAGTGATGTCACCACAATGCATGAAAATTTTAAATTTTAAATTTAAATTTTTAATTTTGTGGTGACATCACTAACCACGATGTCCGCAACCTTGTGAACAAGCCGCCAATATTAGCGTCAAAAATTATAATGCTGTTCCTTTTTCATGTTCGTGTGAGTTCTTGCACAGTCCGAGGGCAACTGGATTAAATTTTCTCACCCACTCACACATTGGAAACTGTTTTTTTAAGTAATATAGACGTAAAAATGTCATCATGTGGCAGGGAATCAAACCCAAGTCTTCCGATTACATGTGGACTACTTTAACTACTTTGCTACCACGACACAGTACAAATCACCTCAGACTGATCCCATGATGACCCGTGAAATTTTTTGATCTCGATGGGTGCACCATAATTTTTTTTCGTAAACAGTTCAACAAAACTTGCTACATAACTCTCCCTCCATGCAGCCCAGCAGCATACAGAAAAAACCGTTTAATCACGTAAGTCACTTAATCTAAGCTACCTTAACCCAACCTAACCTAACTACAACAATAATGGATCAGCAATCAAGTCAATTTACACATAATCACCACTAGTAACGAAGTTTCGTAGCCAGATCTGGCCCACCTATCTGATCTGTTAACGAAAAAGAATATGCTGGCGTCATAATGGTCTTCGCTGCGGTCCCCAATTAATTTTGCATGGTGTTTGTTTATATCTTCGCAACGTAATTTTCATTTGTCGTCAGCCATGAAATGTGTAAACAGTTTTAACCTAAACCAACATTTGGCATGGAATTGCTGGCTTCCCTCATTTTCATCGCATTTTTTTTTAACATTTTGCTACCTATTCAGCTTCGCTCGTTGCGGATCGGGTCTACACTCTCGTGGCTTTCAATTTTTTATTGTTGTAAATGAATTGACAATCTCTTTAACTCTTTATATGTTTCCTGTGCTTGATAATGTTTGGCGATCAGGGTATGGGAATGTCACATTCAGTTTGAGATTGTTTGTGACATATTGTAGCTAATTTTCGTAAAACTAATTTAAATTACGATGTCATTAAATTAAATTCGTCGTGTCAGTATACACTGGCCTAATAGTAAGCATTGGCCTTTGATGTGGAAGGTCGCCAGTCCAATTCCTCCATCAGGCAGTTTGGTATTTAAGTCAAGATCTATGGAAATCAGCCTAAATCAGTAGGCTGAAAGTACAGTGTTTGCTTCTATACTACAGCATGTAAGCCCCACCAACCAAAGCAGTCTGACCTATATGGGTATGTCAATTTGAGCCAGTCAGGAGAAATTATATTAATTGGCGTCATCCTTTTAAAAAGGCAGGATTTCCCTCGTGAATGTTATAGGGCAGTGACACAACGTTGTATTATTGTAAATAACTCTATGCTGGAGCCAGTAACTTGGATAGCTGCAAAGGTCACTGGAGGGGGAAAAGAGTGCGTCTTACTGAAGACAATGCTGTTAAGAGTAGATTTCTTATACCTATAATGCGCGAATTTTGTCGATTTGCTTGCAGTTGCTGACATTTTTAAGCAAGTAGGATCTTTATTTTCCAGTTACAACCTAGCAGCATAAGAGATTGGAGAAAACAACGTTTTTTTAAGCCTATGAAATCCGCTACAAAGCACTGCCTTGACTTGAAGTGCCGTTGTTTAACCCTCCATTTTAATCTAGTGCCCCTTGCAGCTATCTCTCTTGTAGGCAGTATGACGTCACATGACGCCGCTCTATTGGTGTTGCCACCATCTTGGGCGTGTATGTAATCATGGATTGTCATCATTTTGGTGGTTTCATCGCCGTTTCCAAGATATTTGGTGCATCAATTGGGTGATAAGTCTGTCATCCTGCCTGAGTTTATTTTTTATTTTTGCAGGAGGTACAAATGTATCTTAAGATCTTGGCTACGGGTTTACTTAATGTCTCTGTAATGTGTGACGCAACGGCAACCCGCCCAGTTTACACTGTGACCAATGTCAGCACTAATGGCCTAGCTGTCAATGTGTGATAAAGCCCCAATCTTCGCATTACTTTTAACAAGAACAGAATTAGCCAGATACACACACAAATATTATAAAGCACAAGCTTATATGTAAGCACCAATTAATTGTACATAATAGCAATGTATTCCTCGCACATAAATTCGGATCGGATTGTAGCTCACTTGAACAAGATGAAACGATGCTCGGGCACGGGGAAAGTAACATTGTCGGGGTAGCTTCGGGTAGCGGCTCCATTAAATATATCCAATCGTTGTCGAGAACCAAAATGAAATGGCCTTGGTTTGTGCTTTAATCTTTCAGTTTTAAACCATACGGTACAAAGTCTATAATTTTGAGGCCTGGCCTCAAAATTGGACGGCCGACATGACTGAATGATTTGTTTACTTCTTCAGTGCAGGCTTCGGGAAGCTACCTGAATTGTTTCCGCGATTGTTTGCTATAATACTTCAAAATAGGTTCAAAGGGTTTAACGAGCGTTAACCACTTCTGGTCATCTGCCCGAAGCCCTAAGGCCCTATGTCTATAATACTACATCTGCTTACAACAATGCAGAATCAACTGCCCGCCAGCTCATACATGCTAACTGTAGACACACGCTAGTGTTTTGCCATCAAAGAACAAACATAGGTAATGCTTAGGCAGACCTGAACAGAAATACGCATTTCTAATGTTTCGTTTTTTTCGTAAACAAAATTGTGTGTACAGTGGACATATCGTACATATGATAGACCAAACCGTAGCAAATTACAATAAAACGGAAGCGGAAAAAGCCAACAAACTAACTGAACAAAAAACGGCTTCGCTTTAGAAAAAGGCATTGGAGCTCGTATCCCCATACTCACAGCTGTGAAGGTACACGAATAACAACGGATTAGAGTTCACTCGAACGCAACGAACTATAATTAAATTGTACACAAACTGCGCCCACTTTCTGACATAACCACTGCGCAAAAACAGTCCTTGTTCCCTGGAATTGTAGTTCAAACTATAGTTCGTTGCGTTCGAGTAAACTCTAATCCGTTTTTATTCGTGTACCTTTATAGCTGTGAGATGGGGATACGAGCTCTAATCCTTTTTTTTCTAAACGACGAAGCCGTTTTTTGTTTAGTTAATAATATATTGTTTTATAACTGCGTCTTTTGAAATTTTGACGAAATTTTCTTTAAGGTAAATTTACCATTTCTGTCATGGAAGTGTTATTATTTGTTACCTCCGGACATGCGCCACCGCTGTTGAAATGTGGTCACGTTTCGTCAGAATGGTGCTAATGTTACGAAACAATCGGATACCTAACATTATTTTCATAGTGCTAACTTCCAGTCTCGTAGATGACAAGAACTACTAAATGTATGCTTTTACACTGTTTTGCAACAACTTAGAATGGTCACTTTAAACCTACACATTTAGACGTGACACTTCGTAGTGTGAAATGTTTAGCCTTTATAGATATATTTCAGTGGGCTTCAGATCCGTAAATCAAAGATAATCAGGCAGAAAATGGTTAATTCAACCAGTCGTATGTAGAGGCAGTGTGGGTTCCAGTTGCCCTAAGGAAAAATTAGTTTACATTCTTGGTCTAGTTAGGTACAAAGAGACTGATTAGTGAATTTTGACTAACGAAAAGTATAGGCCTAATACTCCAATGTAGGCCTAATGTGGTGAATGTGTGCCTAACTGTGTGTGACATCGTCTGGCAGAGGATAAATGTGACAAAAATTGAAAATGAAATTCTGATTTTCACTATACCCAAACCATTTCTTGCCCAAACCTTCATAAATAACAGTCAATCTGGGAGAAAATGGCTAGTTCAACCAGTCGCACCTAGAGCGTAGTGTGGACTCCATATGGCCTAAGGAAAAATTACTTTAGGTACCTAGAGGTTGCTTAGTGAATTTTTACTTGCTAAAATTATAGGCCTATATAAATACTCCAATGTAGGCATAATCTGGTAAACATAGGCCTAACTGCATGTGACATTGACCAGTAAAGGGCAAGTGTGGCAAACATGGCAAAAAAATAAATCATGATTTTTCGCTATCGCCAATCCAATTCTGGCTAAACCCATATCACCTAACTACCATGGATTTCTCTTCCATCGAGCAATTTAGAGAACACGAGTATGGTATGCGATTAATGTCAAATTTCGTCGACAACAGAATACGATACATAATACGGACGCTGACTTTACGCCACACTTGTGTGCTTCACTGAAATGCTTGATGGAAAAGAAATTTGCGGCTATCAATTTTTCTCTCCCCCATTTAGCAGGGTGACGGTTACTAGTAAGGCTATATAGCCTTGGTTGAGGAGTATTCAGTACGTTTAGAATTTTGTAGTGGATATCAAGAATTGACCGTTATTACTGTTGCAGAAAGTTACTTCCAGGACTACATAGTCCACGACAATCAGAAAGCCAAAGAAGGTCCCACTATATTGAATCCTGAGGCAACAGCGAAGGAATGTGCCAGTCTGTGCTCACTCCAAGCTCAAGGAGATTGCAGGGCCTTCGAAATGTGTAAACAGACAGAAGAAACAGGGAAATCCAAGTGCCAGTTATTAATATATGGCAAAGATGACCCAGATGCACCGCTAATACAAAGTTCGGATTGTGACCATTACACAAGTAAGACTATGATCACTGTTAACGTTATGAATAGTATGGCCAAATTTTACGACTGTATTAATATTGGTAACCAATGAACCTACCCACAATGCGTAATTAAATTGCAAGGTATATGATGCAGTACAAACACTGACCCTGGCTTCAGCTGCAAGCAAATTTATTAGAAATGCTTAGAATTATCAAATCTAAGCACACTCGTTCTTCCCCCGAGGATACATAAGCGACCAACCACTAGCTTGGTTAACCTGGTATGCTCAGAGAGGAATCTGGTTAACCTGGGATCCTCTCTTAGATAGAGAAAAGTGTGCCTCAACAATTTAGCTTTAAGAAATATGCTTGCAGATGAACCCAGCGTCTGCTAGGATTTTTTATTCATTTGCACTTAATCAATTACAAAATAAATGGAGTGCTCCTCCCCAAAGGTTATGAAGTGCCCCTCTTCCTTAATTTTTTGAAACTCTTCCACCCCAACTTTTCCTAATGTTATCAATTTCATGGAAGAATCATGCTACATGGAAGGAGGTGGGCATTCTTTTTTTTTTTGGTTGTTAATCTTAGGGTGCATTTATAATATTGATTTCAACGCGTACGCGTGACGCACGACGCGTGAAATTTGAGTTTTTCCCATGCTCAACGCTTAAGCGCGACCATTTACAATTGTAGAGCAGGTGGGACAACGCGCGCGTATTGCTATTTTCAAGCATCACGCGAATATCTACTGGCCCTATATCGGTGAACGCCAAGCGACGCTCGCACGCTTAGTTGTTGCATGCCGGGATAAAAAAAAATGGCGGCAACAACGGATTCCATCGGCGCCACGAGTAAGGAAAACGTGGTGTGCTAAAAGGTTGAATGCTTAAAATAAACGGCCAGATATCTTAATTACAGTGACCTTGACCCGTATGGCATCGAACCTTGTTGCTATAGAAGAGGGAAGTCGTGAAACAGCATAGTTGGAAAGGTGTATCGGCCAGCATTATCAAACTCACACGTTTGATTTGTAAATGAAAGAGCGTTTGCTTTAGTGTGACGATACCACGAGCGGGCCAAGCAGATTGTCCGCGCGCACTGCTTTGCTCATGAACTGGCATACGCGTCGAGCGTCGAGCGCCACGCTCACGCACAAGCTTTTATATTGTAAACGTAGCCTTACAGGGTGGAATGCTAAAAGAAAAGAACGATGCTTCTGGTGTTTGGGGTAGGCAGGATGAATACGGAAAATGGGGTAGGACACAAGAGGAAAAATCGTTTAATTATGATATTGCACCCCGGCATGTGGAAACTGTCCACTCCTCCCTGTGCCCGCCAGCATGTTAGGCTGTGTTTACAATATAAAAGCTTGTGCGTGAGCGTGGCGCTCGACGCTCGACGCGTACGCCAGTTCATGAGCAAAGCAGCGCGCGCGGACAATCGGCTTGGTCCGCTCGTGGTATCATCACGCTAAAGCAAACGCTGTTTCATTTACAAATCAAACGCGTGAGCAGGCGCGTGAGCTTGATAATGCTGGCCGATACTCCGTTTCAACTATGCTGTTTCACAACTTCCCCCTTCTATAGCACCAAGATTCGATGCCATACGGATCAAGGTCACTGTAATTAAGATATCTGGCCGTTTATTTTGAGCAGTCAACCGTTTAGCACACCACGTTTTCCTTTCTTGTGGCGCCGATGGAATCCGTTGATGCCGCCATTTTTTTTTTTATCCCAGCATGCAACAACGTCGCTTGGCGCTCACCGATCTAGGTCCAGTAGATATTCGCGTGACGCTTGAAAATAGCAAAACGCGCGCGTTGGCCCACCTGCTCTACAATTGTAAAACGGTCGAGCTTAAGCATTGAGCATGGGGAAAACGCGCCGAGCGTCACGCGTACGCGTCGAAATCAATATTATAAATGCACCCTCACACTATTTTAAAGAACAACTCAACAGTTTCTTGGAGGATACTAACTTCGAATTTTACGACCATAAAGCAAAGCGTGATGTTGTCATAACAAATAAGAGGTCTCATGACTCTTAGTAGTCCCTTAGCAGCGAGAAACGTTTGTAACTTTTTCTTAAACTGTTTTCAGGTGGATCGTGTCGGGGTACGAGAAATGCATCGCCTTTTGCTGCATTATATTTAGTTTTGTTTTGATATTATGACTCTTTACAATATTATTGTATTATTTGAGTGTTAGTATTTTACAGGGAACTGTTTCTGTTGTTCTTTGAAATTTTACTAGCTGTGTTTGTAAAAGTCAATCGAATATTTTATGTATAGTGTTTGTTAAAGTGGTTGGTTATATCCGACTATCCTGTTCATCAGTTTGTGTTGATTGCATGGTACATTCCTTCAACTTTAGATAAAATTCAGACGGCTTGTGTGTTAAAATCTCTTTTGAGTTTAAAATATTTGGTATTTCGACTCTGTTGGTCGCATTATTACCTTACAACCTAAATAAAAACAGAAAATATTAAAAGTTTACAAGCTCATAAACGAACTGCGGGATTTATGTGTTATTTACAACATGGCCACCTCCATGAACTCGTTCGTGTAGATTAGACGTTTTATGTAAGTACTCTTAATGCATTCTGCTTTTTAATTTATTTTATGTTCTACTGACTCATTCACCCATAAATCGAATCATAACAAACTTTAGAAATACGTCCACCATTTCTACTGCAATAGACATTTTTTCTTCTTGTCTCGATACTTCGTTGTCATGGTTTGCTTTGTAAAGACAGTTAAAAGACAAATGCTTCGTTAAAGGCAAGAATTAGCATCAAGTTTAGCATTTACAAAGTATACCTAGTGAGCGAGAAAATTTACTATGCAGGATCATTGCAAAAATAACACCAACAAGAACATCTTTAGAGTTTTATACTCTTTTAATGGTTTTAAATTTTGCTCCTTTGCGGAACGGGTAACCCCTTTGGGCGTTGTTTGTATGTGCACATATGTGTCGTGTGTCGCTTGAATTGTATAGGCCGTTATTTCCCAAACGAAGTATTATGTGAATGGCGGTCATTAAATAAAAGTTTAAAGTGAATATCAAATTCAAGATATCAGCATCCGTTGCTATTTTAAATTCTAATTAAGGCAAAAACTATTTGCTGAACAATTGCAAAGTTTATTTAGGGAAACTTTCGGGGCGTCGGACAAAAGTTTAACTGGAAAATCGTCTAATGAGATAATTGTCGAATATCTGCGTAAGTAAAAAATCTGGAAAATCATCTAAACGGAATATCGTATAATGGATAAACGTCTAACTGAACAATAATACCTGCGTTTTTGGTGTTATATGTTTAGCCGCAGCGAACGCATTAGCGCGAGCGACACAGGGACATTAGACGATTTTCCATTATACAAATTTCGTGTTAGAAGACTTTCCGTTATACTGTTATACGGTATACGTTCTTCCAATTATGC
>JAHWFP010221403.1:0-20047 GCA_023313725.1 Lithobius niger
CAACTGGTGACCAGTTGATAAACTTGCAACTAACCCCATTGTCGCAACATGCCATAGTCGCTTAACAGATTCGTGCTTGGACCAAATCCTATTCACTAGTTCCGAAATCTATTCGTTTCCATCGATGTATAGTTCTTTAGTGCTGTGTCGGTAACTGAACTGGATGATTTTTTAAAACCGGTTTGTTTCGGTTTTTTTAAGCAATCGGTAAAAGGCCATTTTGCTGAAATATGTGTATGTTTTGCAGGGAACTATAAACAAACTAATTTTTGTCTATGATTAATAAAATAATATCGTAAACGAACTAATCTCATCTTTGTCAAAAATGGCAGTAGCATACAGGTGGTCACTGCCATAACGATGAGCGGAAAGAATTTCGTTTCGCTTGTGATTACTCAGTTGAACAACACTGTGGAATCGTTTGTATTAAGCAATAAGCTCCAATCACTAATGGTATTTAGGTAAATGTGATTGTTAAATTTTTCCCCAATCTTAGCGAGTATTCTGGTTAGCGCAGCAGATTACAGCTGACATCCGCTTCTTGCGAGTCATTCACCGGAGTGGCACATCGATTACTATGTTGAAGTTTTCTTTTTTAACTAGACTATTAAAGAAATACCGAATAAAAAATTATAAATGTTTTTCCCATTTTATTACATTACAAAAAAAATAAAGCATTTTCAAAAACTCTCGTTTTTGAGATACGTTCCTGGACAAAACAATCGATCAAAACTGATGCACGTGCGAAAACGTCAACATAGCGTAGCTTGTGGGGACATTTTTTGACTTAAAAAAATTATTCAACACGTTACTTTACTTTATTGCTGTAGAGCCACTTCTATGCCTTCAACGGATTCTTCTAGGGATCGACTGATACAGAAAAATACCGATCCGATATTTTCCCCTCACTCCGATCCGATACACCCATACCGATAACTATTTTTAGAGTCAACAGGTAAAAAAGTCAAACTCCTTTCGTACCTCTGACCACAAAAAAATCTTAGTCCACACTGCAGAAAGGCCTAATTGCAAAAAGCCGACAGTACGCACACGTTAAATTCACCGAGACGCTGTCCAGATGTTGTCATGCGATGCAAGCGGTGCTATACAGATAGCCTCTCAAGCTAGGCAGAATAGCCAGTGTGCACGGAGATGGTCGTAACACCGATACAGATCCGATACCGATGCATGAAAAATACAGATATCTGTAAATACCGATACCAATTTTTAATGTCTATCCCTAGATTCTTCAACATTGGTCAATATCTGAATGGTCCCCGGGCACGCAGAAACACTTGCTTTGCTGCATCACAACTTGAAAATTAAGTAAGACGTCGTGCATTGCGTCTTAAATAAACTTTTGATATGACAGTTAATCCTCTCTTCCTCTTTTGCTGTAGCTAATAAAAGAATTTAAAAACTCAACGAATGAGCAAACATAAAGAACTGCTTCCCCCCTCCCCTTTTTCCGAATGTATTTGCAGCTGTAGCTAGTCAAGTAACCTGTTCCTTCCTTCTTGCAACCTATTCCTCCATATTCAATAAATAATGTTCCCTATGAAAAATATTGTGGCAGTAATGATCTGTTATTGTAGATTAATTTTTTTAATCTGAATAACTACTGGTCTACTGGATAATGTTGATGAAAATAGGATTTTTGGGTGGGGGGGGGGGGGGGTGGAGAAAAACCGAAACCGACACAGCACTATAGTTCTTGCGATCAAAACGTGCTGCGCCATCTGTAGGACGCGACTACAAACTAGCTTCAGTAAGGTCACTTCCGGGCAAAACCAAGACTGAAGCTGAAAGTCGGTTCAATCATACTATATGTAGTTACTTGTGGTTACTCGTCTACAGGAGGCAGGCACAGGTCACATGGCTAAAACACCATTACCGCTTCCGTTCGTTCGCAGTTGGTGCGCTCGTGGCAAATTAAGAAACTAGTCTGTTGGGAATTTGAACGTGGTGCTTGAGCCGTAAATCTAGCAAGTGAATTATCCTGTACAGTGGAGTTATTATCCAAGCTAGGACCAACAGTCTCGTGGTGCCGCCAGCCCATAAATTGATTAAATAATAAGATGCTTGCAGTAGTATGAACTCCCCTTGAAAGTTAGTGCATACTTCCTTTGTTTGTGCGCAGTGTATTTGAGTAAACAGTAAATGAAACGTGATTGCCACCTGGTGACAGAATGTTGCTAATTTGGAATTCGACACATTGGCGTCTGGGGCGCACATTCTGGGACGCAAAGCGTGTTCGATCCACCTGCCAATGCAGATTGGTTTAACTGATACGACCCACTTTAACCTTGGATGTGTCCTCCCTGTTTGGAGCGCTTTACCAATCAATTCGCATATCTGCGGATTAAATGGTAAAGTGCTCCAAACAGGGTATTTGAGAACGATTCCAGAAGACAAACTCGCTCTTAACTTCAAAAAAATAAATCCTACTGAGTTTGCGAATTTTTGACAGGCTGCTTGACTAAAGATTGTAAAAATAGTCCTATCATCATCAGGTCACAAGAAGCTTATTTACAAGATTTACATTATTTGCAATGTCCGACATGCATCGATCGTTGTCGAAATAGACAACTACGACGTGACTCGTAGCCCCCTCTGTTTACGAGGCATCACTTGCTGCTTCTCATTATACCCCTTTTTCGCAAGGCGCCCGCTTAGTTCTCATATGCTGGATTGAAGGGTCTGATTGAGGGGCCTTGTAGGTTCATAAGCACTGAACCATGGGATATTTCGTGCTGGATTGCCAGGGATCTTTAGTCAAGCAGCCTCTCAAAAATTAGACAGTTTGGGAGGATTTGTTTTTAATTCGAGCGTGAGTTTCTTCTGGAATTTTTTGAACATTCATAGTAGGATGGTGCATTTTCAACAATAGAGAACGACTTGGTGAGTGTTTAGTGGGACCTCGCTCGGGTGCATGCAAGATGCACTCTGGCCATTCATTAACCATTAAGTCTAAAACTGTAAAACAATCTCCTTCAATGGGCATTGCTTTAACATTCAACCTCACAGTAAGATTGCAACCATAAACGATAAACTAAGGTAAGCCCCCCCCCCGCTTCCCCATTCTCATACCCACTTGTCTATTAACCTGTAGTAGGTTAGTCAGCAGCTGGGAAGTAATATAAATTAGAGCACAAAGGATTTTTTTATTTACCAAGACTTATAACAGGACGGCTGTCTTTATTTCCCAGCAAACCTGAAGCATTCCTTTGCTTCAGCCTACAATTTCAGGTAGTTATTTCCTTGCATGTCTACAATAGTCTTATTATTGACGTGTCAAAAAATGGGGCTCTGAAATGGGTATTTGTAAACCTGGAGATTAATGGTCGCCACTCGACAGTGGGCGAGTGAAGTCCGTTGGTTGGCGATTAACATTTTTCAACCACTCGACAATTTGGCAATTACAACAAGACATCTTTAAAAAAAAAACATTTTTAATGCAAAAAGAAAACACTAACACTAGCTTATATGAACTAACACTAAACACTAACTTATATGAACTGCAATTTGAGTCTGAAGAGCAGCAGTCGCCAAAATCCCCCTTTTTTTAAAAATATTTCTTTCCAACCTCTAAACACTTAATAGTCGTCACCCCCTTCCCTGTCCGTCTATTTTATTTTTAGCGTGCGTGCCTGCCTACCTAAGCATCGACGATCGTCGGATACCGAAATGTTTCAGCCAGTCTTGTATCAGTTCACAGCTAAGAAGCATCAACTGCCAACTCTAGTTTAAAAAATTTATAGGCTATTCACTTATAATTTCCATTCAATTCGTCAAAAACTGTTTATTTTGTCGAAACCACCGCTCCCAACGTGTTTGGTCGCTGTAAAACCTGAACTTCCGGTTTCAGTGATCAAACGGAAATCTGCTTCCGTTAGGCCTAAAGTGGTGTCAGGATTTATTCGCACTCATCGGAAAACTACTAAGACACAGCAGAATGACTAAAACAATGCCGTTTAAGCTAAAAATGTAAACAAATAAACTTTTTTTTGTTGTTTTTAAATAATTGACCTAGCCTACCGCTTATTTAAAACAAGTAACCAACACGTAGTTATGATTGAACAGAATTTCAAAGCATGCCGGCAAATCCAAGATGGGGAAAAACGAAGCACGAGTAAGACTTTTACGCGATTTCTACTTTTTATTTTGACATAGTTTTACCTCGGAATAAATGTTTTGGCTAAGTAAGGTAGGATTCGTTTGCAGTTTTTTTTTTATAGTAAAACACGCGATTATTATCGATCTTTTTTTAAATCTGTTATTAAAGATTTTTCACGGTTTTCGGTGAACCGAACATCTGATTTAGGTTTTTAATCATTTTGCAAACTACGCTGATATGGCTAGCCCTAACGCAACTCTGAAAATACGCAGAAAATCAAGTGGTGTGGACTCACTGGCAGCTACATTGGATTCTAATAAAACTTCAGAAATGTGGGGAGGGGACGGGGGATGATAGGAAGGCAATCGCACGTTGTGGATGCACGTACCCCATTCCCCTCCACCTTTTTTGCCTCTTTAGGTAGATAACATGAAGGAAACCTGTTAAAACAACGGCGTATCGAGGGTTAGAAAAGTCGGAGAAATTTTATCCTTTTCTTATTAGTTTGACATTAGGTGTCTAGTTCTACTAATAAGTGTTGTAAGAATTGATATAACTTTGTCGCAAACCGTCTTATATCTTGTTAAATAGTGATTAAAAATTATTTAAGTATATATCCGCTAATATTAAAAAAAAATTGCCCCCCCCCCCAAAAAAAAAGAATGTTGACGAATGAACTTTGGAAGTTGGCGAGTAACTGAACTGGACTTACTAGCCACTGGCGAACGGGTAAAAATGTTAATCTCCAGGTTTAGGTATTTGATATGACCGTTTTTTCACCTCGCCTGTCCACCGCTTGCCGGGAAAGCTACATGCCAATGCACCACAAAAAAATACCGTTAAGCCTACCGCTCGTACTGTGAAATGCTAAATCAATGGAAATGATGGGAAGGTGGGGAATTAACCTATGGGCTGGATAATTACCTTCCCTTCTTCAGTGGATCTTGTCAGTCAGGAAGGATGGCGACGATCGCTTGACGGCGCCCCGGCCACGCAGCTATGGCCGTTTTCTAAGCCAGTCGTCAGTCCTGGTTAGTCCAAGTGCGTAGAGCTAATCTGAGGCCCTACCTAGTTGACTAACCTGTCTCCACTGGCACACGTCCGTCATCGCCAACATCTTGACACCGAGAGCGGCACGACAACACACTGCACGTGTCGCAACAATGTCGTGCTTCACTCCTTTGCAGTGTGGGCACGAACCGCCAAAATGCTTCGCGCCTTTTTACCTAACAGAAAAAACTTCCAGAAAGCTAGCGCTCATTTTCACACTGTAGATAGTTCGTTTTCTGGCTAATTTTCAACTACTTTAGCGCTTCTTCTCCAGGCTCTAGGTTGATGCTTCTCTGGTTACATGTAGGTTTCCCATTGAGTTTGTTTTGATTAGAAATTAACGCTCCGTGTAGCCTCCTGCTTTTAGTAGGCTGTTCTCTATTCCTGCTTTCTACCTTTGTTAGGTTATTTACTACCCGGGGGATAATGCCTACGGAAGCGTGTATTATGCTACTCTAGGGTAACGTATAAGGCAAAAGCCTCAGGGGTGCAGAATATGCTAGAACGCTAGAACGAGGTTCGCGGGAAATTTCAGAACTGGAAATTCACTGAAAAATGGCTTGCCTACACAGTGAAAGGCTGTGGAAATTTGAAAAATCTGTAGGGAAATTTTATCCAGTAAGAATTTTCTGCACCCCTGTAGCCTACATATTTACCGTTAACAGATGTGCAGCAGGATTCAGTGTTCTTCAGGCGAGTGTCACTGGTCATGGCGACGCATCTGGAACCATTTGTTGTCCGCATCGGCTGGCCAGCGGACGCTAAGGAGTGTTATAGCGTGCCTACCTAACTGTAGCACAGGCCCTAGCTAAACCTATCTAGCTAATTCACGGAGCACATGTCCGTCGCCTGTCACAACTTGATGTCGAAGCACAAAGCTCGTGCCCAACAATCGTCACGTGCTAACACTTAACGTTATTGTTCAAGCAAGGACACGAACTATTCGCGCCCTTTCCTAACAACCTTCACTGTTATCTCCATGCTCCGCATTCCGCTTGATGTCCAGTTTCTTTTCTAGATCCTTCCCTACCAGCTAATTCACATTGGGGGTCGTTGGGTGTTGTAAATTCGTTAGTGGTACGTTTTCTTTCGTGCAATCATTTCATTTCATTGAAACTTTACATGGTTTTGAAACATTTCAAAATTTTGTGAAACTTTTAAAATTCATTTTGATTTTAGCTGGTTTAAGCTTAAAAGGACATAAATCTTTCCGGTATATCGTGCGACCCGATGAGATTGCAATTGGCGACATTTACACAGGTTAGAGTTAATGTCGCCAAATCACTTCGCACACGAGAAAAAACCGGGAAATGAATGTGTTAGCAACATTCAGATACGTTTGAACTAATGTCGCAAAACTGAGTCATGCAGGAAAGCCAACAGGGATTTATCTCCCTTTAAAGCACTAAACTAAGTGCTACTTAGGTTAGTACTCCCTAACCCTATCTAAGAAAAGTTATTTTCTCTGTAGTTTCAATTTCTAAGCTTTCACTTAATAACAAAAGCCCTCTAAGCAAGCAACAAAGTCAAGTTTCACTTTCTTTTTTCAAGCTAGGGGAATTACCTTTTTGAGTGGGGAATTCCTATTGGCAGTGGCAGCTGAAAAAGGGAATTTCCCTTGATGAAAGTGAAAGTGAAAGTCAGTCTTCAACAGTCACTCAGTCAGCTGAACTGTCAGTAGAGTAGATCACCCGTATAACTGTTTATATTTGCATTTCTACTTGGATAGCATGGTAACTACAAATTTCAGAATGTTTTTTTATCATATATTTCATGAAACTTGTGTTGAGCTTAAATTGGGGAGGGGAAAAAACATTTTTTCCCATTAAAACTAGGGTTCGACAGAGTCCGGGTAAATACCCGACCCGGTACAGGGTAATGCTATTTTTGACCCGGCTCGGACTCGGTAAAAATTCGATAGAGTACAAACAGGGTATCTTGTTGAAAAAATTATTTTTATTTTCATAGTTTCATTTATACCTTCTAGATCCCCCTACAACTACTTGCACACAATATTCATTAATGTACACAGAAAAAAATCGGATAAATTGCTTTGATAGTTTCGGAGAACCAATTTTTTTTTATTATGGGCTATAAACTAACTAATATTGAAAATCTCCGTGTTGAGAAAACGTATCCGTAAGTCGGCGATAGTTACGCTAACAATCATTGTTACCACCTGAGCGGTAGTGTGAAGGTTTATAGGCTCCTTTTCCATATTAGTTGTACATCGCAGCTGATGTTTAAATTTTTTTAATGTTGTGAAACACCTTTCTCGTGATTTTCAACAACGAACTGAACATAAGCACTCGTATTAAAACCGAAGCGCGCCATGGCGGCCATTGTGAAATCGCCCGTCAGCCAATGAGAGTGCCAAATCGGTCACGTGCCAACTGGCCAATGAGGAAACGCGATCTTCCAATTGCTTTGGAAAGGCAGCTCGAGACCACCAGAAACAGCCTCTTACATTCCATCTGATTGGCCAATGCCAAACGGGCATCGAGAAAATGTGTTAATACGCCCGGGTAGTGGGGAATTCCAGCTTTTCAATGAACTGAAGATGGAGGTGCCCAGTCAAATGGTTCGATCGCTACCGCTGTCGAAAATGACAAGCTTTTTGTTCTTGAACTTCGGAAAATGGAATGAACACCACATTTTTACAGTTTTTAGTGAGACTGCACTCAACTAAAGTGCGCTTTATAAAAGTATAGACATCGTTAACATTTGGTTTACAGAAATCTATGCACAACATATCGGGTAGCGAATTTCAGTTTCTTAGCTGTGAAAGTACTGTACCTGGCAATTTTAGCATTGCTATCTCAGTGATGTTGGTTGCTTGAGACTTGAATGGCCGCCTCAGTCACCTCACCACGCATGCGCGGGCGTGGTCCTCCCATATAAGCTGGCGGCTACGAGGGCTCGCCATCTTTGTCTCAAGCCGCTGGCTCGTTCTGTTGGTTCTCTTCTTTCGTCCGCCTTAGCCTCCCAAGCCTGGTCCTTCCCGGAACTCCCGCTGCCCAATGGACGTCTTCGGCTCCCTCCACGCAGCTTTCAGTCCGCACCCTCTCTCCGACTTTCGTTCGTTGCAGCCATCCTTCCGGCCAACGTCGCCTTCAAGACCCTCACCGGGTTTTAGGGCCGTCTCCGGTCTGACCATAGCCGGGACGGTGCCTTTTTCTCGGTGGTGCTACCACCGTTACTACTACTACCGTCGTGCCCTGATCTGCGGCCTCGCTCCGGCCGTCTTTCACACGATGCTGAAGAGCCTCTCGTCCGGTTGACTGCCGCTTCATCACTTGCCCGACGTTCCACTCCTATGGGACCTTGATCATCTGCCCCACTACCGTCTTTTCAGAGGCGGTAATATTCCGCTCTTCGCTCGTCTCCGGTCTGCCCATAGCCGGGACGTTGCCGTCGAGCCGGCATTACTACCTGCCCCTCCTCGTGCAGTTGAAGACCCCACCTCATCAACCCTCTTGAGGATGCCATGGTGAACTGGACCGTCTGATAGCAGCCTCCACCTCTAGTCTCCTTTGCCGTCTTTCGTCCGCTACACCTTGGCAGCTTTGTCTGCTACCCTGGCCCGTCTCCGGTCTGCCCATAGCCGGGACGTTGCCGTCGAGCCGGTATCATTACCTGCCCCTCTTCAAGCAGTCGAAGACTCTACCTCATCAGCCCACCTGAGGATGCTATGGATCACTGTACCGTTCGAAGTTAGCCGCCACCAACGCCATAAGGATATCGCCATGAAGCCGGGATTGCCTGCTTCGACTCTCTCGCCATCTTTCGTCTGCCACGCTGCGGTGGTAGCTTTCCGCTCATCGGCCCGTCTCCGGTCTGCCCATAGCCGGATGCCACCGTCGAGCCGGCATTGTTTACTTGCGTCCCTCTCAAGCCGCTGCAGGCCGTATCTCACCATTCCGATTGGAATAACTATTGGAAACTTGATCGTCCATCCACGGCCCCTGCCTCAGTTCTCTCGCCATCTTTCGTCCGCCAACGTGGCAGTAGCTTTCTGCCCCACGGCCTGTCCCTGGTCTGCCCATAGCCGGGACGTTGCCATTGAGTCGGATTCGTTACTAGCCTCATCCAACTGTAGGCCAACCCAGGACTCATCGAGGTAGCCGCTGTGAATTGTAGCATCCATCACCGGCCTCTACCTACGCTCCCTCGCCTTTCCGTCTTTCACCCGCCACACCGCACGGCCACTCGATCCGCCCCCGCTGCTCGTAACCGAGACGTCGCCATAAGGATATCGCCATGAAGCCGGGATTGCTAATCATTCTGTTTCTTCCGCACCATGACATCGCCCGCTCCCGATCTATGTTGAAATAAATCCCTTGGGTTGTGGCTGTCATGCACTTAATTAGAAAAAGAACATACCTGTACAATGTCCAAACCATTTTAATCGTTGGGAGAACATGAATTTGTAGTACACAAGGTAAAGCTTAGTAAGAAGCAACTTGAACAGGCTTGAAAAACAAAAACATAGCGACCACCTCGGTCGCGTTCAGCCATGTTGTGTGAGCTGACTAAAACCCGGAAGTGGGTTAACACAAAACCAGAAAACCGGAAGTGAAGCTTTCGGCGGCTCAAAATTATCATCTAGGGCCACAGTTATATTATAATGGAATAGATACGAAATAGGCCTAAACTAGTGAATATTATTTTATCACCTAGATAAACAATATGTCCAATAATAAATAAATGGTATGGGCCCTAATTACAATTAGCCTACAGCCTAGTCATTTTTAGTCACAAAGTGACAGAATTAGCTCAAAACTACAACAATCTACCCATAGCCGGGACGCCGTCGTTAGATGGGGTCATCCGATCTGGCCCTCCGTAGGTTCTCCCATCGCCAACCTTTCCAGTCTTTCACTCTACCTGCCGTCGCTGTCAGACCGCCTCCACAAGCCTGTCCTGCCGGCAAACCCTCGCCACCACGCCTGGCTTCTAGGCATCTCTTTCAGGTATTAAGTCACCTTCGGCCTCTAGCCTCCTAATCCATCCTTTTTCTCCGCCTCATGAATTCCGGCTCTCATCTCGCTCCACCTGGGATTTTCTCCCGCGAGCTTTCCACAAACCCTTAAACCTCTTCATGTCGCTGCCGCCCTACATGACACCGAAAGACGGCCGCTCCCACTCCCTCGCCTCCCGTGCTTCATCGCTTCTTTCACCCGGCCGATTGCTCTACACCTATGACGGTCGTCTCCCGGCTAACGCCCCTCCCCGGGCACCTCTTCACTTTCTCCCCGCACGTTGCCGACGACCTGCCGAACCTTTTAACCATGGTCTCTAACCCAGGTTTTCGCCATTACGGCCACGATTGAAACCCTCTTTGAAATCGCTCTCCCCTACGCAACGACCAGCTCTTTCGCCTGCCTCGCCACTTCCCTCCTGTCACCAGGGTGAGGTCCGATAGTATTTCAAGTCTCACTGGCGTTCTAGCCCATGCATCATCGGCTGCCTCTCAAGCATGAGGTCTTCCTTCCTTTTAACTCCGACGCCTCTTTCACACCAGCTAGCTGCCGGACCACCTACCACCACAAGAGCCGTCCCCCAGCCGACGGCCCCTGCCGTCGCCGGACGCAAGCTGCATCACCCTCGTTCCAGCTTTTCGCCACTAGGTGCGCCACGTTCTTGCCGCCTCACTCTTCCCGCCTCCTCACCTCCGGGTACTTCTTCCCACTGGCTAGCGTTCCGTACGTCGTCGTCGTCCTGCCTTCATCAACACCACCCAACATGGTCAAAGCAAAGATGCCAATGTCCTTCTCCGACGAACCTGATGTCTACTTCGGCCGTTCTCCTGTCATCGACAGCCCTGGCAAGTGCCACTGTCTGGGCGTCTTTAACCCCAATCGTATTGACCCCCATCAAGTCTGTCAGTTCCATCGAAAGTGCAATTTTTTTTTAACGTCCGTGTCAAATCTGTCACGATCCCCCACAAAGATTGGCAAGTCATCGCGACAGATGCTTTCCGCCACCAGGAAAAGGCAAGAAACCTCCCATAAAGAATTGGTGAAGAAGTTTAAAGCCAACACTTCATTCCCGCATTCACCCGCATCTACTATTGCAGCGATCCCAATGACTCCTGGGAACAAAGACAATTCATCGACTCCATTATCCCAGCAATCCTGGTCCCACACTGTTACATCATCTAACACTCCGGTCAGTGTCACGACCATGCCCTCTCCTGCCCTCGATTTCTCCAACCCCAACGACGGCGCCCCCGTTATTTTCAACGAGGCTCCCTCCTCACCGGTCTTGGAACTAATCCTGGATTTTGCCATCCTTTCAGGGGCCGCAGTTGTCATTCCTGCTACGCCCTTATCTCCTGGCCAACTCTCAGACGTGATAAACGACTCACCATTTGTTGCCTCCCCATCGTCTGTGACCTCACTTCCCCCTACCGAAACCCCCCCCCCAGTGAAAACCGCCGCTCCTCCGGCAAAGAAGCACTCTCCGCTATATGGACTTGACCATGAGGAAGCGGTCGAAGTTGACCACCAAAAAATTTTTTCTACCCTTCGCCACAAACTCCGTCTAAATGTACGTGCCCGGAATCAATTCAAGTGCAACACAAAAAAAGTGAAACCTTACCTCCTGCATCTCCAGGACACCATTTTTCATCAACACACCCAAATCTCCCTTCTCACTTCTGAGATAGCCAAATTAAAAGCTGAAAACGCCACTTATCTCAAGAATCTCACGGACAATATTCTGGCAGATGCACTTCGTACTAAACTTGATCCAGCTTCTCCCTCGGAACAAACTTCATCCTGGACTCTCCACCCTATTAAAGACCTACACAAGTGTGCCCCTAACTACCCCCGCCCCACCTCCTTCATGCACCCTGCTCGATTTACATCTCCAACGGATCCTAGACTCCCGTCTAACCTTCCATGCTGCCTCGTAGTTTTTCACGACGAGGGAATCTCCGTGTCTCCACCTGACCCTTCATCGTCTAACGATCTACGCCAAAACAACATTGCCAAGTCGTGGGAAGCTATAACCTGTCTCTCTCTCCCACAACCTACAATCCTACTCCATGTGGCAGTTTGACACCCGTCACTCTCTCCCGGCGCTTCCTAACATGGTGCCACTTTCCTCTGTTCCCACTTCTGATATCCCGTGCACCCCTTGCAGGGCCAAAGCTCGCCATTACTGCTTGGGCTTACGTTCCGACCCATCTTCCTCTTAACCTCTCGGCTCCTTACCGGCGTCACCCCTTTCTTTCACTTCCGTTCCAAAAAAAAGACATAACGAATTAAGTACCTTTTCAAAAAAAAAAAAACTTGACGCCGTCTTTTTCTACTTTCCTAAAAAAAAAAAATAAGAGTGGTTAACTTTCAAGCATAAACACTGCTTCAGGTCATAGAACCTTTATCCTTATCAATTAATGAAACCTATCAATTAACCTTCATGTAAATGTCTTGTCTGTATTTTTACAATGAACGTCACCCCCCCCCCCCCCCCCCCTCATTCTGGGGAGACCCGCAACTTGCCGTTCTTCTATCCAGACCAACAGGAAGATTCCATCTCCCCTTCCACTCTGTGACTTCACCTTCAATCGTTGAAGAGGAACCTCTGCCTTCATCCACCAAAGACACACACACTAAGGTAATATCACCACGTTTAAAAAAAAATAATAATAAATATATATATATATTGACAGGGAAATGCTTTCCGTCCCTACAGAGTAGACATTTCCTCTCAAGGGACCCCATTCGCAAAATTTTTTTTACATGGGCTCCCCTGTTCAATCCTTCAATTCCGCCTCAGTACCCCTGGGAACTCTTGTCATAAGGTGCCCGCCAACGTACGTGACGAGGTCAGTCTGGCAATGCTAAAATTGCCAGGTACAGTACTTTCACAGCTAAGAAAGAACATTTTGCGGGCCCCCAGCCAGGCCGGCTAAAAATGGTTTCTTTGCTGTAGAAAGTACTTTACCTTAGACCCTCCCTGCCTCCCCTCACGAGTCACCTTCTGACCATAACGTGAGACAAGGAGATGGCGAGCCCTCGTAGCCGCCAGCTTATATGGGAGGACCACGCCCGCGCATGCGTGGTGAGGTGACTGAGGCGGCCATTCAAGTCTCAAGCAACCAACAGCATCACTGAGACAGCAATGCTAAAATTGCCAGGTACAGTACTTTCTACAGCAAAGAAACCATTTTTAGCCGGCCTGGCTGGGGGCCGGCAAAATGTTCTTTTTCTCATTTCGATATTTTGGCCGAAAATTACATTTTTCAAACCGCACTTCCCCATAAGTTTCGACATTCCCAGCCAGGCCACTCCACGTCGTCGTCGTTACTCCACGTGGACCACATCGTTGCTTAAAGTTTTAAAGCCAACTAAGGCCTAATGTGAGACAAAGTAACCAAAATGCGTTTTATTTTTCATATCACCTTTATTATTAAAAAATTTGGAACAAAGAATTGTTGCTCAATTTAATTTTTGAGTTCACGTTATTTAATAACGTAAATTTACAATAAAAAAATTTGGAACAAAGAATGACTGGTATTTTTCAGTTTTTTGAAGTTGGTTTCGTCTTTTTTTTTTTTGCTTTCGTTAATTGTTATACTATAATACAAAACTGGACGAAAGCAAAATGAAAATGACTGAAAGCAAAAAAAGAACGAAACCAAAGTAAAAAAAAGCTGCATATTAAACATAAAGCAAAAAATTGAAATGCTACGACCCGGTTTTACTACTCGGACTCGGCTCGGTGGGTATTCATAATTGCTCGGACTTGGGTTTTTCTAACCCGGTTGATCCCTAATTAAAAATGTATCGACAAAACACATTTTTCAATAAAATATGTGGTTATTTAAAAAATGGGAGTTGCCACCACAGCACCATAATACCAGACACTGCCTCGTTCATAAGTACCGGAGAAAACAGAGTACCGGGGTACTAAGCTTGGTACCATTTTCTGGAAAAATAAGCTTGGAAAAATTTCCGGTACCACCCAAAACTCGACTGGCTAAAAGGGGGAGTGCCACCCAACTCACTTCGTGAAGTTTACATTGTAGGCTTTAGCCAAGATTTTTTTTTTAATTTACAAAATAAAAATTGTTGTAGGTGAGTAAATACAGGCTAAAAAAAGGGGTTAACCAACCACAAATTGCAACAAAAGGTTTTATAGGTGTTCCTAACTGGAAAAAGCATGCAGAGTTCGGAAAAAAATTATCCACTATCTGCTGCAGTTTTTCTGGAAAAATAGGGTTAATTTGCATGTTATAGTCAGAAAATGGATTTAATACATATATGGAAATACAAAGAGAATATACCTTGTATTTTGAGGTCAGTATTTTCTGGAACCTACTCAAAAGGATGTGCACTTTAAGATTCCGAAGGGTGTCAGGCTGAAAACATTGAGCATTAAAGATGGCGACCAACCCTTCCCAATGTCTGTCGCCATTTGGCGAGTGGAAATCAACAGTTGGACACTTGGAATTTAGCCTTACTCGCCAAATCAGTGACTAGCTACAGAGCATGCCACTAAAAAATATCTTTGGAACCGTATAAGTTAGACTAACGGTTTGCGGCGTTATGCTCAGATTTATAAGGGCTATATAACTGTGGATTTTCTGCATTAATACTTGAGTTTTAAGAAAATTGCACAATCTTGTTACTGCATAATTTAAAGAAACCTTTCATCATACAAGACGCGTATTTGGTATGTGGCGAGTAAAAATTGTGAAATGGTGAGCGCTTTGTAAGGTCTACTGGCCAAGTGGCGACTGCTACTGGATTGACATTCGGAAGGGTTGATGGTGACCAAAATGGAGCCGAATATTTACTTAGTTTTAGTCATTTTGGCCTATTACGCAAGAACCTTTAGTGTTACACAAAAACGGTTTGGATGTAAGTTGCTTACAATAATTTCATCTACAATGTAGGTCCCATACCTTTCTATATGCCGTTCGCTTGCCCCTCAAGGAAATCTCATCATTCCACATGTCATCTAGCAAGACTTAATTACATCCGCATTCACGAACGATTTCCGACTCGTAAAATTCATGCGCCAGTGAAATTCGCCTTCGGTGGAACCTCATAAGTTTCAACCACGTCATGGTGGTAGGAAAACGGAAGGGCGGCGAGCCACTGACACCGTGACCTAGTTTTGGTATTTAAGAAAGGGCAGGAGATTCTCAGATGCCAGCGAGCGGCGGGACCCTTCCACTGTGGACTGGTTTACAGCATGCTTACTCAAGAGCATTCCAGATACGGACCACCCGAGCAGAGAAAAATTTCAGGCAAGTATTGTAAATACAACCTGTCTAACAAGTTTCCATTGGTGACCCCTAGTACAAATATGTCCCCGGACCAAATCAAAGAATGGGAGGCTCACAGCAGTAAGACCATGCAAAATCTTAAATGTTTAAGATCAAACTTGATATGTCTCAACTCGAGTAGTTCCAGGTCAGTCTGATTAAGACGTTCTGAGTACCTCAGATCTCATGTTCACGCCAATTGTGACACGTCACCAAGCCAAGCCAGTGTTTACAGGCCGTTCGTGTAAAGACCCGGAATTTATTGTTGCACCGTCACTGTCGGAACTAAGTGCCCGTTTACCTTTAACGCTGCCGTACGAACGAAGACAAATGGAAATTGCTTCATATTAATACGGCGTCAATGTCTTACCACTTTGATCCATGTTCAGCCAAGCTTCATTCCTCGTCGGAGTCCAGCCACAGCAATCAAGTCTTGAGTGACAACTCCATCTGCATTCACTACAAGACACAACGATCTTTGATCTACGAGCCCTCCTCACCCAACACGGCGGATCGTACACTTCTCATTGACTAATTCCTCCACTGTTGCGGAAAAGATTTCGCCGTCAAGCAGGTGACAAAGCTCAACCACCATCGCCAACTCCACTTATGACAAACTAATTGACAACCCCCCCTCTCCAACGAAACCAACAATTTGACCACCACATCAGGGGAAATACAAACAAGAAACCGATGATCATTTCAGTAATGGTGACAACAACCCCCTCCCACCTTTCGAATGGATCTAATTGGAATCGGCTACCTAGATTAGACACGTCACAGTAGCAGTTGAAGATGAACGGAAATCCAACAGTGACTGTAATACCACCCTCTAGTAAAATGGGCATAGCTCGGTTCCTAATAGTCGTAAACCCTTTCAAGTACCCTTGTTGCAAAGATGACGTTCCCACCTTTCGAACGAATCTAATAATGAATCGTCTACTTAATTAGATATGTTACAATAGAAGTAGAAAGTTGAAAATGAGCGAAAAATCCAACGGTGACTGATACCAGCTCCTAGTAAAATGGGCATAACTCGGTTCCTAACAGTCGTAAACCCTTTAAATTACCCTTGTTGCAAAGACTCTCCCACCTTTCGAATGATTTTAATTATGGTCATCATTAGACACGTCAGAATAGAAGCTGAAAGTTGAAAATAGTGAAAAATCCAACGGTTACTGTAATACCAATTCTAGGAGAAAAAAAAAGCTGATGTAAAATAAAGGCACCGGAAAAAGACTGACGGAAAAAAAGCGGGGGGGGGGGGGAAACACCACAAAATCTGGAAATTTTACAAAAATACTGCCTTTAAATATGTGTATGCGTAGCAATGGACAGTGCCCTTAGCTGGAAGACTATCAGCACGTCTGGCATGCTATTACTCATGGCTAATTGCTATTGTTCTGACCAAGACCAGGAATTATAGTCCAGTTGCCAAATGCTGATTTTTGGCCTAACTTAAAAAAAACCGTCAGCACAATGTTTTTGCGCAGAGATGTTCTACAATATGTCCCTACTCCAAAACAATGATGCTACCTTTGCACCCTGGGAAATTCAAGATGGCGACAACCAAACTCTTTTTTGCTTCTAGCGTCTAAACCGTTCATCCAATTAAAAATTAACCGGTTACCAATTATGTTTAGAATAAAGTTTCCTTCAAAAAAGGTTCTATTCATATTTTTGGTAAAATTAATTCCTCTTGCCGAAATTCGTTATTTTAGGCCGTTAACGGATGTTACACATAAAATTCCTGACTTTAAACAGATGCAGTACCTGTTCTATATTGGATAAATGGACGTGATTAGGCTTAGATGAAAGATAAAGATGCATATTTTCCAACAAGGGGGTAATTAAGCAATTTATATTAGGAGCCAAGCTGCGGGGGGGCTTGGTGATTTCTAGTTTTCCTGTTAATGATTCCGAAGGTAATTAAGGTAACTTTTGTCGAGCAGCAATCGGCTAATAAATGAAGCACACATAACAAAGTTTAGGCAGTATTTGATGGTGATTTGTCTTGCAAATTGTTTCCCCTATCGGCTTTTTCCCAGGTTTTTTCCGAGGCTGTTTTTTCTGTGCACCGTACGGTAATACCAGCCCCTAGTAAAATGGGCGTAGCTCGGTACTTAACAGTCTTAGACCCTTTCAACGACTCTTATTGCAAAGGAGACGCTTCCACCTTTCGGATGAGTCTGTTAGTAGTTTGGTAAATATAGCCAAAAAAGGGGGCAACATTAAATTAATATAAAGACAAGGTATATTTGGTTTTTCTTGAAGATTATACCTTAGTTTATAACATACTAAAAATCGACAGTCTTATCTTGGTGCTATAGGTGGCCATATTGGAAAATGGTGGAAAGTTTAGTACTTTTTGACAGTTTTCCCCCATTTATGGTGAAACCATGCATCCTACGACCATAAAGTATAGGAACAAAGTTATGGAGCATCAAAAGATACATAAATTTAGTCCTATGACTTTATTTTGTAAGACTGGCGGTTCTCAATTGTAGCGGCCGCCATATTGAAAAATAGCATCCCTGTCACATTTTCGGACAATTTTCCTCCATTTCGCGAAAACCGTGCGTCCTACAAGCTTAGTGTATAGAAACAAAAGCGTTTAAAAAACAAATCTGGACAGGAAAAGTGATATACATCGTTTACACAAAAGCAACCACTGAACCCTAAAATTGTATTTCAAGTAAGTCTCTTAATTCGTGCGAGCGATCCTTTTTTAAATTGCTTGTTATGGTAACTTTAGATTTCAGAGTGCTCTTGCGAACTGTGTAGTAGTAGTACTAAATGGTCATGCTTAGGAGCTTCTGAAAGCGAAGATAAATTCTTTTCATCAACCCTAACCAAAATTATTTAACTTATACAGGGACCGTCCTACCAGTTGAAGGTGAAGTGGTAAATATGGTGTAGCGGTGAAAGCTTATGGTGATTTTGTTTCGCAGTGCTTTTGTGAGTCCTAATAGTCTGAAAGGTGGGGATGTATTCTTTTTATCAATCCTAACCTAAATCTTTTTGCCTAGATAGCGAGCGGCCTACCCCCGTTGAAAGGTGAAGTGGTAACGGCAAAGCGGCGAAAGCGTATGTTGATTTTCGATTTCAAAGTGCTTTTGCGAGCCGTCTATACCCCGAAATGGACATGCTTATGCTATTCTGAAAGGTGGGAATATATTCTTTCTATCAATCCTAATCAAAATTGTTAAGCTCGGGACCGTCCTACGCTTGTTTAAAGGGGAAGTGGCAATGGCATGGCGGTAAAAGCGTATGTTTATTTTCGATTTGACTGCTCTTCTGAACACTCTAATAGCCCGAAATGGAGATGCGCAAGATATTCTGAAAGACTGGGAACTATTGTTTCCATCAATCATAACTGAAACTGTTTAGGTTAGATAGGGTCTGTCCTGCGCCTGTTTAAAGGTGGTAGACGGGGATCGTCCTACGCCATCTCAACTTCACTTTTAAACTGGCGTTGGACGATCCCTATCTAAGCTGATTCAATTTTGATTAGTATAGGATTGATGGAAGTAATAGACCTCCGTGGCTAAATTTTCGTAGATTTTGGATGTATTTTAGAAAACCTATTTTTGAGATAAATGCGAAGGAATTACTTTCGTTACAATTTTGTCTGGGTCAAAGCCCTTTACAGTTATTAAGAGTTGAACTGATTTTAGTCCAACAATAAACTCCCATACGATACGGTTGTGTAGCACCATTTATTTTAAAATAACCTAGGCCAAAGAGTTGGATACTGTTAATCTATCAATGTTTGCCTGGGGAAACTATCATAGTGTAATAAATATAATAGCAGTTTCTTTTATTTCAGATTCAATGAATATAGAAGCAATAATGGATGACTGTATTTTATGTGCAAAAATTATCAATGACCTCTAAGATCATGTACAACTGACTTCTAATGGAATACGGGAATCGTAAATGCAAGCAAACGGGTGATAAAATACATCTTTCTCCATCGGAAATCATGTAAAAATTCATTCCTCATACCAGAGCAACCCTCTCCAATGTTGGTCGCCACTCGCCATTTGGCGAATTAAAATCGATCGTTGGCGACTTGGAATTTAGCCCTGCTCGCCAAAACGGCGACTAGCAATAGAAAATTGAGCTCAAATAGCGATATCTTGAACTGTATAAGCTAGAAACGAACGGTTTGCGGTGTTATGCTCAGGATTACTAGGGCTATACAACAGGTTTTTCTGCAACAGTACAGGGGTAAAAGAAAATTTTACAACTCTATAAATGCATAAATTAGAGAAACCTCCATTATGCAAGATGTTTTTGGTATGTAACGAGTATAAATTCTGAAATGGCGAGTACTTTTTAAGGTCTACTGGCCAAGTGGCGACTGCAACTGGAATGACATTAGAGAGGGTTGTACCAGAATGATTACATGAATGAAAAGTGACCTTAAAAACATGTCTAAAGATGCTGGTGAACATGTTCTGCACTCAGATACTCCCAACGTTTAAGTTTAATGAGAACTGCTTATTTTGTGGTTATGCAATTGCACCAAATGACATAAGAACAAAAGCAGTCATATTGGTAATCGTGCTGACACGTGGAATGGACTTTCACAG